>CP106730.1:93906474-94022234 GCA_025506655.1 Gossypium rotundifolium
AAGGAGTTTTCATCAAACCTCTATCCAGGAAACCTAACCTCTCAAATGTATTTTCCGTAACATACCGATTCGTAGTGGTGTATTGACCGAGTTTGGGGTGTTACAATTGTGGTATCGAGCTAAGTTCAAAGGCTTTTGTGGGCGAGGCCCAAAATGTTTAAAGATTGGCTTAAGTGATGTTGTTTTAAATAAATGATTTGAAAGGCATGGCACCGAGACTCACCTAATCCGCCTGTAAGTACCCTTACTATTGCTTGAGATTTTTGATGTGATGTGAGTGAATGACTAGCGGTAGTAGACTACTTTAGAAATTAAAATCGATAGGACTCTGTGGACTCGCGAAAACAAAACTTCTTTAATGAGAGATGTTCATAAGACTCTTACCTTTAAAGACAGTGGAATATTTACTAATGCATAAACTTCTAATCAGACAAGACGAGATATTAGTCATGAGCGCTCGAGGTGGCCGTGGTCGTGGACGTGGTCGGGGTAGGATGACAGTTTCTGAACCCGTAGGATCTGGTCGAGGGTCGAGAATGAGATCTGGTACCACCACCAGGTGAAGGTGGCGAGTTTCAGAATGAGGGACGACGCAGTGTCCTGAGCGATCGTCATGAAGTTCGGAAAGGGTAGTGGAGTAGGTGGAGGCGCGGAGCTTAAAATCATGCTGAACGACTCAGAGCAAATGGGGCTGGGGTATTCTACGGTGTATCTAGTGTGGCTCCAAAGCCGCAGTGAGTATTGGTTGGAGGCGACGGAGGCGGATCATGGACGATTTGGACTTGATTTCCGAAAAGAAGCGAAAGGGATAGTATCGCTTCTTGAGATGAGTCATACCGGTGGTGGCTCACGGTTTGGGGACGATCTTTGCAATGAAGATCTTACTTGGAATTATTTTAAGGCTGCGTATCAGAAAAAGTACATTGGATCTAGCTACATTAATGATCAACGGAAGGCATTTCTAAGGCTAGTGCAGGGGAGTAAGTCTGTGTCAGAGTACGAGGCAGAGTTCTTGAGGCTGAGTCGGTATGCTAGGGGCATTGTGGCTACTGAACACGAGAGGTGTGTTCGATTCGAAGATGGTCGAGAGATGAATTAAAGTCGCTTATTGCTCCACAGCGGGGCGTGAGTTTCTTTGTCCCGTAGAATAGGCTAAGGTTGTCGAAGGGTTAAAGAGTCTGTGAGGCAGAACTTGGATGGGAACAGGTATAAGAGGAGTTTTGGATCTTCTGGGTCATCAGGTAATCCTCAGAAAAGGGCTTGACAGAGAAATTTGAATCGATCCGTAGGTTCGTTCTCGCTAATCGAGACCGCCACAGTGTAACCATTGTGGGAAAGCTTATTGGGGAGGATGTTGGACTAGTGGAAGAGGACGTTTTGAGTGTGGTTCGTTGGACCACCGTGTGAGGGACTTTCCATGTGAGTTGGCTAGGATTCAGTCTGAGGGTCAGGGTTGTACTCAGTTTCAGAATAATGGACCGCCACCGTAGAGGGGTCGTGGTAATAGTAGAGGAGGTAATGGTTCTGGTCGGGGCCGCGGAGCACCGGGTAGAGGTGCGGGTAATTCTGAGGTAAGACAGCCTGGGTTAGTGTATGCAGCGAGGCACCGAGAGGAGGGCGACGCACCGGACGTCATAACCGGTACGTTCTTGATCTTTGGTTCTCCATTTACTGCTTTGATTGATGTGGGTTCAACACATTCATACGTTGCAAGTAGCATAGTGAAGACCATGGATTTAGACTCTAAGATTCTTCTAGGTAGATGACTGTAATTAGCCCTCTAGGTCACTCTGTAGTTGTAGATAAGTCAGATAGAGATGTACCCCTAAAACTCTAAGGGGTAGTGTTTGAGGCTGATCTGATGGAACTGCCGTTTGGAGAGTTCGATCTGATTCTCGGGATGGACTAGTTGGTTAAATACCAGGCGAGGTTGGATTGCGCAGTTAAGCGCATGGTTCTAAGGACGGCTAAGGGTGATGAGGTGGTCATGATAGGCAATAGAAGGGATTACTTATCCAACGTGGTGGCTGCTCTGAAAGCTGAGAAGATGGTCAGGAAGGGCTGTGAAACATATGTGGTTCGTGTGTATGCCTTGGAGGCTAAGGAGTCTGCTGCAGGGAAGGTCCGAACAGTTAAGGAATTTGTTGATGTGTTTCTAGAGGAGTTTTCGGGATTGCCACCGGATCGTGAGGTGGAGTTCGGGATAGATCTGTTATCCGAAACTGTGCCAGTGTCTATTGCTCCGTATAGGATGGCACCAAAAGAGTTAGTAGAGCTTAAGGCTCAGATCCAGGAGTTGTTGGATCGAGGCTTTATCAGGCCAAATGTTTCACCGTGAGGAGCACCGATACTCTTTGTCAAGAAGAAAGATGGTACTATGCGGATGTGTATAGACTACCGCCAGTTGAATAAGCTGACGATCAAAAACAAGTATCCGTTGCCACAGATAGATGACTTGTTTAATCAGCTGAAGGGTGCATCGATATTCTCAAAGATCGATTTAAGGTCTGGGTATCACCAGTTAAAGGTGAAGGAGGTGAATATCTGCAAGACGGCGTTTCGTACTCGGTATGGGCACTATGAATTTCTAGTAATGCCGTTTGGGTTGACTAACACACCGGCAGCATTCATGGATATGATGAATAGGGTGTTCCAGCAGTATTTGGATCAGTTTGTCGTGGTATTCATAGATGACATCTTGGTGTATTCAAGGACTGAGGAGGAGCATGATGCGTATTTGCGAATTGTGTTACAGATTCTGAGGGAGAAGCAGCTTTATGCTAAGTTTAGTAAGTGCGAGTTCTGGCTGAGGGAGGTAACCTTCTTGGGTCATGTGGTGTCAGCTGAGGGAATTAGAGTGGATCCTCGAAAGATTGAGGCAGTTTTGGATTGAAAGCCGCCTAAGTCAGTGGCTGAGATTCAGAGTTTTCTGGGCTTGGCAGGGTACTACCGAAGATTTGTAGAAGGATTTTCGTTGATCACAGCGTCGATGACCAAGTTGTTAAGAAAAGGGGTGCCGTTCGTTTGGATTGAGAAGCAGCAGGAGAGTTTCGACAAGTTGAAGAAGATTTTGATCAAGCTCGGTTCTAATTCAACCGAGGCGTGAAAGGAATTCACAAGATATTGCGATGCATCACATACGAGTTTGGGTTGTATGTGATGCGGGAAGGAAGGTTGTGGCTTACGATCTCAGCCTAATGCCACATGAAGTCAATTATCCGACGCAAGACTTGGAGTTAGCGGCAGTAGTCTTTGCCTTGAAAATTTGGAGGCACTACTTGTACGGAGAGAGATCGATAGTCTACACAGATCACGAGAGTATGAAGTACCTTTTGACTTAGAAAGATTTGAATTTGAGGCGTGTGGATGGATTAAGTTGCTAAAGGATTACGTTGCTCGATTGAGTATTATCGGGCAAGGCTAACGTGGTGGCGGACGTTAAGCCGTAAGGTTGTAGCGGACTTAAGAGCGATGTTTGCCCATTTGAGTTTGTATGATTGACGAAAGTATTCTAGCGTAATTACAGTTAAGCTTCACGAGGTTGAGCAGATTAAGGAGAAACAGTTAGAGGATGAGGTTCTGAATGCGCAGAGGTCGCAAGTGCAGAATGGTGGTTTGGAGGGTTACAGTTTGTCTAGTGATAGAGTGCTGTGTTTTCAAGGGAGAGCTTGTATGCCATGGATATTGAGTTAAGGCAGAAGATTCTTTAGGACGTACATAGCAGCCCCTACGCTATGCATCCTGGAGGTAGTAAGATGTATCGGGATCTAAAAGAGCGATTTTGGTGGTCTCAAGAGGAAGTGAGCGAGCTTGTAGGAAGTGTTTGACATGTCACAGTCAAGGTGAACATCGATTGTCGTCGTGGTTGCTTCACCGATGAAGATTCCATGTGGAAGTGGGAAAGGATAACTATGGATTTTCGGTGGATTACCTCTTACGCCTAGCAAGAAGGACTTAGTTTGGGTAATTGTGGACCGTCTGACTAAATCAGCTCACTTCATTTCGGTGAGGGTGGATTACTCACTTCAGAGGTTAGCGAAGCTGCATGTGTCGGAGATAGTGAGGCTGCATGGGGTGCCAGTATCGATCATCTCGGATAGGGATCCCAGATTTACGTCAAGGTTCTAGAAAGCGTTGCATCGGGCTCGGGCACGCTGCGTTTGATTTCAAAGACAAGATTTCACCCATGATCGACAGGCAATCGAAAAGGGTCATCTGTGTCTTAGAGGATATGCTACAAGGTTGTGTTCGGACTTCAGAGGTAGTTGGGAAAAGTTTCTACCATTAGCCGAGTTCGCCTACAACAATAGTTACCAAACAAGCATCAAGATGGCACCATATGAGGCATTGTATGGTAGGAAGTGTCGCTCACCTACATGTTGGACGGAGTTGGGTGAACGTCGGATGTTGGGACCGAGTTGGTCGCAGATCAAGACAAGGTTAAGTTGATTCAGCTCGATTGAAGGAAGCTTCGGATGCATGAAGTCTTACGCTGATCTCAAGCATAGAGATATAGAGTTTGCCGTAGGTGATAAGGTCTTTCTGAAGGTCTCACCATAGAAGAAAGTGTTGAGGTTCGGGAGAAAAGGCAAGTTAAGTCTGAAGTTTATTGGGCCGTATAAGGTACTGAGACGAGTGGGACAAGTAGCTTACCAGCTTGAGTTGCCAGCGGAGCTAAGTCAGATTCACAACGTATTCCACGTTTCGATGCTTAGGCGATATCGTTCAGATCCATCACATGTGTTAGCAGTGGAAGATATCGAGGTGAATCTGGATTTGACCATGGAGGAGGAACCAGTACAGATTCTAGATCGAGATGTGAAAGTCCTGCATAGAAACTCAGTTCCTTTGGTAAAAGTGCTATGGCAGAATCACGGTGTGGAAGAAGCTACGTGGGAACCAGAGGATGCGATGAGGCGAGAATACCTCAACTCTTTTGATCAAGTAATTTCGAGGTTGAAATTATTTTTAAGGGGTAGAACCGTAATATCACGGAATAGGGCCGCTCATTGTTGCATTGTTTGCATGTGTCTGGTCTGCAATGTCATTGTTTTTGATGTTTTGGGGCTTAGTTATAAGCCTGATGTAAGCCTGAGTGGTAGGAAAATTTTAGTTTTTAAGCTTTAAGTGAATGAAGCTGAAGGAGCTAGGGGTTATAGGTATTTTTAGGTGGATTTTAGCACAAGAATTGAGCTAGGAAAAATGGCAAGGGAGGCGCCACTTAAAGCTTGAGGTTGGCGTCACTTGCAGGGGGAAGAGGTCATGTGTTCGAGCTGCAGAAGCCTCACATTTTGCTTCCATTTTGACGGCATGGAGGAGGAGAAGTAGTGTGCAGTTCAAACTCTACCATGGACCAAGTCAAATATTTCAAATGGTGGGTTGAGAGGAAATTAAGGGATTTGACTAATTCAAATCAGTTTGAATTAGTGGCCATGAGTGAGCTTAGGAGGTGGCCGAATCTTGGAGTCTTCATGGGGGAGTGGCCGATTTTGATAGGTAGGTGGGAGTGCCAAAATTCACTTTGCATTTTGGTGCATTTTCAGTCACTTTGTGTCAGAGCCAAAGTTCTTCTTTGTTTTACCGAAATTTGCACTTGTGTCTCCTAAATTTTGTGTGTGGCCGAATGCTCTTTTCCTTTTCTTTTTGTTCTTTTTCATTTGTGTTAAGCCGAAACTAGCATTCTCTCTTCTCACACTTCCTTTATTCTCTTGAAACCTTGATAGCCGAAAGTTATTCTCCAAAACACCTTCTCCCTTTCTTTTTCTTTCAAAACCGAAAGTACTTTCCTCCTGTCCATTTTTCTTTCTTCTTCTCAAATCCTCTTTGCTGAAACCCTTGTGCCGAATCTACTTTGCCTTCTTAGTCAACCTTGATTGATAGTTTTAAACAACCACACAAATCTTCTTCTCTTTTTGTTTAAGTCTTGGCCGAATCACAAGGAAGGGTGGTCTCTTCTCTTTTCTTCAATCGGGTTTTTAGAGGAAGGTTAGTGCTAGGTCAATGCCTATTTCTCCCTCCTTGTCTCATCAATTTCATTTTGGTTAAGAGCCGATTTGACTTTTGTTGAAAGGAATTAATCTCTTGTGTTGGAACCGATTTCATTATAGGGCATCTGGGATTTCGAAACAGTCAAGCAAAGCCTCCACTTGTGAGTGATCGGTTGGTAAGTGGTGGTAAGGGTTGGTTTTATTAGTCTATTCTTTTAGTTTCGTTAAGCTAAAAGTCTCTAAAGGATTAACTGTTCTTCTTCTAAGGTGAGGACGTTTGCTTAAGGGAAAAACCATCGTTTGGTTCGGGATTTGGTAGGAAACCAAATCATACGTAAGGTTAGGGTTCACATGTTAACCCTTTGATTTATTTGGTTTGGCCGAATGGCCTTAGTTTTGATGTGCATGTTTGGCCGATTATAGGAGCAAGGTAATCGAGGGTCTTAGATTGGTTCTTTGGGATTAAGGCTTGCGTTTTAACAGGTGTGTAAACTAACACACTCTTTACTTAGTAATATGCTTAATAACCTGATTGTTTAATAAAGTCGAAAACAAGATGGTTGATCGATATGATACCCTATGGGGTATGCGCACGGATTCGGGTAAGTCCGTTTCATTACGAGTTCTATTATTGATATCTGATATCATGATCTATGATGTATGTGTTGTTAGATGCAATATTAACATGTTAGCATGATTTGCATGTTTGGCATACTTACATGAGTCGGTATGACATGTCTATGGGTGATATGAGAGGAGGGGAATATGATATCCGTGTCTTTGGGACACGGAGGTTTGGCACCTCCGGTGGTTTGGTACCACAGATCGATTTATTGTGACTTTGGGTCACAGAGGTTTGGCACCTCATAGCGACTTGTCCCAGTGGCTTAGTACCACGGTGGGTTGGCCCCACGCTTGATATTACGGGATCATCGCCGGTGATTTGGTATCACACGGGTTGGCCCCACAATTGACTATTCGTGACTTCACCACCACGGTGATTTAGTATCACATTTGTGTCTTTGGGACACCGAGGTTTGGCACCTCATAGCGACTCGTCCACGTGGCTTAGTACCACCGTGGGTTGGCCCCACTATTGAGATATGGGATCGCCGCCATGATTTGGTATCACACGTGGGTTGGCCCCACGATGGATTATTCGTGACTTTGGGTCACCAAAGTGGTTTGGCACCACATTGATGGATATCGTGACTTTGGGTCACGGTGGTTTGGCACCACCGGTGGTTTGGTACCACACGGGGTAGAAAAGGTGTTATGGATGGTTAGGATCCGTGCATTAATTGTATTGCTTTGTTATGATGTGTGTTAGTATGTTGCATTCATCGAGAGGGATTTATGCATTGAGTCTTGCGACTCACCTTCTCCTTATCATTTCAGTGACACTTAGATCATGGACATGGAGCCGGGTGGACTCGAGGTGACCATGCCAAAAAAAATTCGGACTTGCAATCGATTTTCAAACTTGGTACTTTACCTTATTTAATTTCATTTGATTTTGTTGGGATTATTAAAGGCCTCTTTAAAATTATACTTTGGTTATTTTTATGCTTAAATTTGATTTCAAATATGCCTTAACAAATTATTGGGTAATATTCGATAAAATTTGGAAAGATAAGGTTTTCAAAACTACAAAGCGATATGTTTTAAACTTTACCATCGGGTATCATCATAAATTATAAATGAATGCAACTCAAATGTTTTTCAAACTTAAACTAAGTTCAAAATGTTTATAAGCAACTAAAAAGGAATAACTCGAATTTCCAAATGATATAAATTGGCTTTACTATTAGATTCAATCAAGTTTTCAAAACTTCCGGTTTGGCAAAATGCACTATCGATTTTAAAACAATCATGCCTGTGATTTTTTTATGAAAGTTCAAATCTGACAAGGAGTTTTCATCAAACCTCTATCCTAAACCTAACCTCTCAAATGCGTTTTCCGTAACATACCGTATCGATTCGTGGTGTATTGACCGAGTTTGGGGTGTTACAATTTGTTCCCATACAAAAAAGGAAACGGGCTTAAGAAGTCAATGGCTCATATATCTAATAATTCAATCTCCAAAATGTTTGTCAAGAGCATCTCATTCCTCCTTGATATATTTTCGATCCTTTGGCATTTATCACAGTTCTTCACATAAGCATAAGCATCTTTAAATAGTGTAGACCAAAAGAAACCTGCTTGCAAAATCTTTGTTGCAGTTTGTGAACCACTAATGTGTCCCCCACTTCGAGATGAATGGCAATGATACAAGATCTTAGCAATCTCATTTTCAGCTACACACTTTCGGATTATATTATCTGCACAATGTTTAAATAAAAATGGATCCTCTCAAAAATAATACTGACTATCATGAATGAATTTTTTCCTTTGTTGGTATGTCATTTCTCGAGGAATTATTCCACATGCACGATAATTGGCAAAATCAGCAAACCAAGGTGTTTCATGGATTCAACTTACCTCAAATAAGTGTTTATATAGGAAATTCTCGTTGATAGGCACACATGATCGAGTTACCTCGTCTTGTTCCAACCTCGACAAATGATCAGCTATTTAATTTTTGACACATTTTCTATCTTGGATCTCAAGGTCAAATTCTTGGAGTAAAAGTATCCAATGAATTAGCCTCGATTTCTTATCTTTCTTTGTGAGCAAGTATTTAATGGACGCATGGTCAATAAATACTATAACTTTGGTACCTATAAGATATGAGTAGAATTTTTCAAAAGAAAAAACTATAGAAAATGGATCCTTTTTAGTTACCCTATAATGAGTTGGGCTCCCGTCAAAGTTCTACTTTCATAGTAAATAGGGTGAAACACTTTGTTTCTTCTTTAACCCATCATAACTCCAACAGCATAATCACTTGCATCGCACACCAACTCAAAAGGTGAGCTCCAATTAGGTGTAATGATTATTGGGGTTGAGATTAACCTTTTTTTCAGATCTTCAAAAGCTTCCAAACATGCTTTGTTGAAATCAAACACTGTATCTTTCTCTAACAACAAACACAATGGTTTAGAAATTTTTTAGAAATATTTGATAAACCTTTGGTAAAAATCAGCATGGCCTAAGAAGCTTCTGACTCCTTTCACATTAATTGGGGTCGATAATTTTTCAATTATGTCCACCTTTTCTTTATCGACTCCAATTCCTCTCTTTGAGATTTTATGCCCTTCCTTAACCATAAAATGGCATTTTTCCCAATTAAGGACAAGATTCGTCTCTTCGCATCTCTTCATTACCTTAGCCAAATTACTCAAACAAATATCATAAGTGTTACCAAAAATAGAAAAATCATCCATGAAAACCTCAACAAAATTTTCAACCATATCAGTGAATATTGCATGCATCGTTGAAATGTTGCAGGTGCATTGCATAAACCAAAAGGCATTCGCCTAAAAGCAAATGTACCATATGGAAAAGTAAAGATTGTTTTATGTTGGTCCTCTAGAGCTACAACTATTTGGTTATATCTTGGATAGCCATCTAAAAAATAATAGAATTCATTACCTGCCAGTCGATCTAACATCTGATCCATAAAAGACAATGGAAAATGGTCCTTCCGGGTGGCTTTATTTAATTTTCTGTAATCAATACAAATTCTCCAACCAGTAATAGTTCTCATTAGAATCAGCTCATTATGCTTATTTTCAACAATCGTGATTCCACATTTCTTCGGCACACACTGCACCGGACTTACCCACTAACTATCAGAAATAGGATAGATGATTCCTGCATCTAACCATTTGATCACTTTCTTTCTCACAACTTCTTTCATGATAGGATTGAGCCTCCTTTACCCATCAATTCTAGCTATTTCACCTTCTTCTAAAATAATGTTATGCATGCAAAAAGAAGGGCTTATACCTCGAATATCAACTCTGGTCCAACCAATTCCTTTCTTAAATTTCTTTAGAACAGTAACTAGTTGATTCTCTTGATCTTTTGTCAGTTCTTCTGAAATAATCACCAGCAAAGTGGAATGGTCACCTAAATACACGTATTTCAAATGGGAAAGAAGTACATTTAGTTTGAGTTTAGGTGGTTATTCAATTAACAACTTGGGTTGAACAAATTCTTTGACTTCTAACTCCAATGGTTCAAACTGTGTAGATTGAATAAAATTTCTCGGATTGGCTTCCATCAAAGCCATGTTTTCTTCACCTTTTTCATCCTCCAAAAGGTCAAAATCTAAGGCTTTCTCGATCTTCTTCAAAATTGCTATCCATAAAAACCAAGGTTTCTATCTCTTCCATAACTGAACACTCTTCTATAGGATCAGGATGTTTCATCACTTTAAAAATGTTAAAGATTACCTGATTGTCTTGAACTCACATGGTGAGTTCACCTTTCTGCACATCAATTAACATCCTTTCCATGGCTAAGAAAGGTCTCCCAAGGATGACCTGCATTTCCTTATCTGTTTCAAAATCTAAGACAATGAAATTAGCAAGAAAAATAAATTTATCGACTCTTACCAAAACATCCTCTATCTTTCCCTGGGGTATGCTAAAGATCAATCCGCCAGCTGAAGCATCATAGTTGTAGGTCTTACTTCACCTATCCCTAACATCTTGAAAATAAACTTAGGCATCAAGTTGATACTCGCTCCTAAATCACACAAAGCTTTACCACAGTAAGATTCACCAATGTTACAAGGTATAGTAAAGCTTCCTAGGTCTTTCAATTTCGGTGGTAGCTTGTTCTGCAAAAATGCACTGCACTCTTTTGTCAAGGCAATAGTCTCATACACACTCATTCGTTTCTTCTTGGAAAGTATATCCTTCATAAACTTCACATAATTTGGCATTTGTTTTAAAGCCTCCACCAACGGAATATTGATGTGTAACTACTTCAGAACATCCAAAAAATTCTTGAATTGCACCTCATGTTTCTGCTTGGTTGCTACAATCTTTGCAGATATAAAGGCGATGAAACTTTCGATTGAATCAGATAACTCTTCTGAATAGGTAAATCTGTATCCAAAGAAGATTTTAAAGTATCTGAATTCATTAAGTTAGGATTTGCCTTGTCAATCTTTATAGATTCTGACTCTTTTGGTATAAGAATTTCAATAGCTAGTTGATTCTTCTCAATGGGCTTATCTTCGACATCAATCAATCGAGGTTTCAGAATTTTACCATTTCACAATTCCACTGCCTTGATACATTATTTACCCAAATCTCTTGGATTCTTAGTATTGCTTGGCAAGGTTCCTTGCGGTCTATTACAAAGCTCCATAGCTAACTGACCCATTTGGATTTCTAAAATTTTCAATATTGTTGATTGGCTTTGGATCAAAGCTCATTCTTTGCCATGTACCCTTTCAACAAGTTCTCCAAACTGTTTGATGCCTTATCTTGAGATGGTTTTGGAGCTTGTTGATTAAAACCTTGAGATTGGTTGGGTCTATGCTACAATAGGTTGTTGCTCAGTCCATTTCCTTTGTTGCTCCAAGAAAAGATAGTATGATTACGCCATGAAGGATTGTAAAAGTTGGACTGGGGTCCTTGTCCACTCCTATTTTGATGTTGGTTCCCCACATAGTACACTAACTTGAGATTTGATGGATAGTTCTCAAAAGAATGACCTTCTCCATAGTATACATAGGAAACTACTTCATGCAGACTTGGTGGCTGAGTTGCAAAATTATTAGCACTATTAGTAGTAAACTGTTTTAACATAGAGGAAATAGACAATACCTGAGTTGATAATGAAGTGAGGGTGTCAACTTCATGAACTCCGGCTACATGTCTTCCTGAAGCTGTTCAATTTGTTGGCCATTGATAGTTAATCACGATCCTCTTGATGATCTCATAAGCCTCATTATATGACTTAGACAAAATTGCACCATTCTCAGAAGCATCTACCATCAATCTTGTATGTGCATTGAAACCATTATAGAATGTCTCCAACTGGATACAATGAGGAATCCCATGATGAGGACACTTACGAAGTAATTCCTTGAATTGCTCCCAAGCTTCATACAAAGACTTGTCATCTAATTGTTGAAAAGTTGTGATCTCGTTCCTCAACTTAGCATTTTTCTAGGCAAGAAATACATAACCAAAAATCTCTTTGCTAATTCTTTCCATGTAGATATAGAACTTGGTGGCAATGAATTGATTCATGCTCGTACTCGATCTCACATCGAGTACGGAAAGAACTTTAACCTTAGTGTTTCTTTAGTCACATCGGGTATCTTGAATGAATCACTCACCTCCATAAACAATCGAAGGTGGAGACGTGGATCTTCCGTGGGCATACCACTGAATTGGCCCACCGTTTGGAGCATTTGAAACATCACTAGTTTCAATACAAATTGGGTTACCTCAATATCTGGCCTTCTAATTCCTGGATTTAACTCACTAAAAAATGGCACAGCATATTGTTTGATGCATTGATCCCTATAATCGTCAATGAGGATGGGATTTTGTACACGATCGGCTTCATTACCTTTGTCTTGATTCTAATTTCCATGGTCCATCTTGACTTGTCTTTGAGCTATTCGTTCAAGACTTATTTGTCTGAAAGTTCGCTCAATTTCAGGGTCTACAGGGAGTAAATCGATAATATGATCTATGCTCACAAACACCGAAAAGAAAATCACAAAATTAAAAAGAATAAGTTAGTAATGTTAGAAATAAACCAAATTGGAAGTAAATAATTTCATAAAAAAAGACTATGGTAAAGTTAACAATCCCTGACAACGGCGCCAAAAACCTATAACGCGTAGGTTTGTGCAAGTGTACATAGTCGTTTCAAGTTATCATCTCCACAGTGATTGCATTTTTGTTAAATCACTTAATTGTAAAATTATACTAACAACGTGGTAAATAAAAACACAAAATGGTGGAGAAGTGATGATTAAAATTAAATATATTAAACTCAATGCAATGATCCCTAATGAAAATTATCCTAAGTATGCAAACTATATGAATGAGATAGATTTTAGAAAAATTAAACACAATTTACAACAATTATAGCATAAATAAACTAGGAAAATTACTTTAATTAAACTCAATTTATTATCAACATGCTTAATAACATTCAGAAAAACATTCCAATGACAACTCGATCTTTCATGAGTTTGGAAACCACATTAGGTACTTTCGGAATCCTTTACTTAGTAAATACACATTGTATTGATCCTTATTTACTAAGGGTTTCTTAGCATTTGTATGAGCTAACAATGACGTGTTAGGTTTGAAACAGTTTAATCACACAAGTCTAAAAACTATGCAGATAACAGAGCTTGGTTAAAGTTGTTATGAAACCTGCAATTTAATAGGGTTAGGATCTAAATTGAGCATTCACATTTCAATTATGTGTCCACTATCCATCATTTGGTTAGGATTGCTCAGATAATTCAGATGCATTTCAATCACGTATGAATGAAATACAGACTTGATTTTAATTGAAAACATGATCGATTGAGGCACAAACATTATAAGCATGAATCAAATAAATATTATTTAATTAAAGCAATCATCCTAGCTTAAATAAAATTAAGTTAACATTGTTGTAAACAAGAACAAAGAACACATAACAAACGCTTTCAGATTAAATTAATGAAAAGAAAGATTAAACCCAAAACAAAGTGGCTGTCACCCAAGACTCTGACCGACGAGGCTCCTTCGCTCCTTCACTTTGGTCCTTTGTTGATGGCTCTCTATGGTGGCCGACCAAGGGCTCTTTAAGAGGCTTAATTGCTAAAATATTTATGAAGAGATGATGCTAGGCTTGGGGAATGGAAAATCCTAAAGAGAATTGAGAGAGAAGAGAGAATGATGAGGGATGAGGGATCAAATGAGGTCTTATTTATAGGTGAAGAGAGGAGGGTAGTTTGCTAAAAATAGAGAGGTTTAGTCTCTTCAAGCTTTTCCAATGAGTGGCCGGCCATGCTTAGTGGATTTAAGTTTAATTTTTCTTGATTTTTAAGCAATTTAAATGCCATAACAACTCAGGACTGAGACTCGGTCAAACGTAAATCTTCGGGAAAATCTCTAATTTCTTCAACATTTCAAAGACCTTGTGTAATTAAACCAAAAAGTGGTTTATGTGGGCAGCCATGTGTAGCCAAAATTGGGTTGACTTGGTCTTCAATTTGGGCAATTTTGTAATCCAACAAAGCTATCAGACCTGTCCAAAATAAATCAATAAATTAAAGGATCAAATAATAAAATAAATAATTAATTAAAACCCAAATTATTAATGAAATATTTTAAAATGAATTATTAAATATAATTTTATATTTTATTATTTAATTTAATCGCATGGCCCATTTTATGTCTTAAAAATATAATATGTTCAAATAAATATAAAATAAGCCATTTTATGCATGAAAACTATATAATAAAGCATAATATCACATCTTAATAATTTCTATGTCCTAATTTCAAATTTTCACATATTTTATTAATTTATTAAACAATTACTTAGTTTTAACAACAAATTTAAGTAAAAAGGTGATAAATTACATAGGAAAAATCCTATATATTTTTCAATTTACAAGCACCGGCGAGAACATATGCTATACTTGCAAGAGAGGTTGCTTCTACCCCTGATGTTATTACTGGTACATTTATTCTTCTTGACACTGATATTACTGCTTTGATTGATCATGGTTCAACACATTCATACATATGCATAAATTTAGTGTCTGTTAAAAATTTATATGTTGAGTCCAATGAATTTGTGGTTAAAGTTTCAAACCCCCTAGGCCAGTATGTTATGGTGGATAAAATTTGTAAAAAATTGTTCGTTGATGGTAAAAGGTTATTGTTTCCCAGCTGATTTCATGTTGTTGCCATTTGATGAATTTAATGTAATTCTAGGTATGGACTGGCTAACTCAGCACTGTGCAGTGGTAAATTGTAAACAGAAAAATATTGTATTAAAGTGTCAGAATGGTGAAATACTCCATGTTGAATTTGATAAACTGGATGGGCTGTCTAATGTGATCTCAGCTATATCGGCACAGAAGTATGTTAAAAAAGGTACGATGCTTATTTTGCATATGTGTTGGACACTAAAGTATTTGAGTCAAAGATTATGTCAGTACCAGTTGTTTGTGAGTTTTCGATGTGTTTATGGAAGAATGACTAGGATTACTGTCAGTCAGAGAGGTGGAATTTTCTATAGACCTTGTTCCTAGAACAACTCCAATATCAATAGCACCTTATAGAATGGCTCCAACGGAATTGAAAGAGTTGAAAGCACAGTTGCAAGAACTTACTGACAGGGGCTTTGCTCGACCTAGTCATTCACCTTGAGGTGCACCGATTTTGTTTGTAAACAAGAAAGATGGATCATTGAGGCTGTGTATTGATTACAGGCAGCTTAACAAGGTTACAATCAAGAACAAGTATCCATTGCCCTGAATTGATGACATATTTGATCAACTGAAAGGTATCACTATTTTCTCTAAAATAGATCTCTATTCTGGATACTATCAGTTGCGAGTGAAAGACTCAGATGTACCAAAGACAACTTTCAGAATCAGGTATGTACACTATGAGTTCCTTGTGATGCCGTTCCGGTTAATGAATGTACCTGTAGTATTTATGGATCTGATGAACAAAATTTTTAAACCATATCTAGACAGGTTTGTGGTAGTATTTATTGATGATATTTTGGTCTACTCCCGAGATGAAAATGAACATGTTGATCATTTGAGAATAGTGCTACAAACACTACGGGAGAAATAATTGTATGCTAATTTTAGTAAATGTGAATTTTACCACGGAAAGTTGGTTTTCTCGGACATATAGTATCTGTTGAAGGTATTAAGGTGGATTCGAATAAAATTTCAGCTATTGTTAATTGGAAACCACCAAAGAATGTGTCTGAAGTCAAAAGTTTTCTAGGATTAGCTGGTTATTATTTGAGATTTGTAAAAGGGTTCTCCATGATAGCTTCTCCGATGACTCGTTCGTTGCAGAAACATGCAAAATTTGAGTTGTCTGATAAATGTCAATAGAGTTTTGACACATTAAAAGTCTTGCTGAGAAGCACCTGTGTTAGTTCAACCTAAATCGGGTAAGAAATTTGTAATTTACAGTGATGCTCATTGAATGATTTAGGCGTGTATTGATGCAAGAAGGTAAAGTAATAGCTCATGCTTTTAGATAGCTAAAACCACATTAAAAGAACTACCTGATACGTGATCTTGAATTGGCAGCCATTGTGTTTGCATTGAAAATTTGGCAACACTATCTATTTGGTGAAAAATGTCACATATTCACAGATCATAAGAGTTTGAAATATTTAATGACACAGGAGGATTTGAATATGAGGCAGCGCAGGTGGCTTGAACTATTAAAAGATTATGACCTGGTTATTGATTATTATCTGGGAAAGGCTAATGTGGTTGCAAATGCTCTGAGTAGAAAATCATTGTTTGCTTTACAAACAATGAATACCCGATTATCATTATCAGATGATGTTCAATCATAGCTAAATTAAAAGCTAAACCTACATTTTTACGACAGATCTGTGAAGCTTAGAAAGATGATGATGAATTACAAGCTAAATGGATACAGTGTGAGTTGGATTCTGATTCAGAATTTTAGATTGGGTTTGATGGTTGTTTGTTATACAGAGGCAGAATATGTGTACCAAAGAACTCGGAATTGGTACAGAAGATTCTACATGAAGCTCATAATGGTACCATGTCTATTCATCCTGGTAGTAACAAAATGTACAATGATTTGAAAAAGATGTACTGGTGGCCGGGAATGAAACGAGATATTTTGAATTTGTATCTAAATGTTTGATATGTCAGCAAGTAAAAGCTAAATATCAGTTGCCTTCAGGATTATTACAGCCAATTACAATACTAGAATGGAAATAGGAAAGAGTTACCATGGATTTTGTATTCGGATTACCCTTAACTCTGAAAAAGAAAGATGCTATTTGGGTAATTGTTGACCGTCTAACAAAGTCTGCACACTTTATAACGGTACGTTTGGATTTCTCCTTGGATAGATTGGCTGAATTATATGTTTCTGAGATTATTAGACTACATGGAGTGCCATTCTCCATTGTTTCAAACAGAGATCCTTGATTTACGTCTCGATTTTGGAATAAGTTGCAAGAAGCTCTAGGTACTCAATTGCATTTTAGTATCACATTCCATCCTCAGACTGATGGACAATTCGAACGTGTTATACATATTTTAGAAGATATGCTTCGATTTTGTGTGTTAGAATTTAAAGGTAACTGGGAAAAGTATATGTCTTTAGTTGAATTTACCTATAATAATAGTTATCAGTCCAGCATTAAAATGGCACCATATGAGGCTTTGTATGGTCATAAATGTAAAACTCTATTGTATTGGACAGAGCTTAGTGAGAAAAAGATATACGGAGTTGACTTAGTTTGTGAAACTGAAGAAAAGGTTAAAGTAATTCAAGATAGTTTGAAAGAAGCCTTTGGTCGTCAAAAGTCTTATACCGATCTTAAACGAAAAGAGATAGAATTTTAGGTCGGTGATAAAGTATTCTTGAAAGTATCACCTTGGAAAAAAGTTCTCCTATTTGGTCAAAAAGGAAAGTCAACGATTCATCGGGTCATATGAGATTACTGAAAGAATCAGACCTGTTGCTTATTGGTTGGCATTACTGCCAGAGCTTGACAGAATTCATAATGTTTTTCATATATCTATGTTACGACAGTATCGGTCAGATCCTTCACATGTTATTTCTCCGATAGAAATTGAGATTCATCCTGACATGACATATAGTGAAGAACAAATCAAAATCTTGGCACGTGAGAAAAAAGAGTTAAGAAATAAAAAATAGCTTTGGTAAAGGTTCTTTGGCAATGACATGGAATAGAAGAAGCTACCTGGGAATTGGAGGATACCATGAGAAAGCAATATCCGACCCTCTTTACTGGTAAGATTTTCGAGGACGAAAATTCTTAAGGGGGAGAGTTGTAACAGCCCGTTTTCAATGAAATTAGAACAGTGGTTTCGGGACCACAAATCCGAGCCAGAAATAAAATTTATTTTAATATTATTGCATGGTCCATATTATGATAGGAATTTTATATGAAAATTCTGATAAGAAAATTTTACCAATTATGTGCTTAATTATTAAATGGACCAAATTGCATAAAATGCAAAAGTTGAATTCTAGTAGCTATAAGTATCAAATAGCTATAGAGTTCAAAACTTAAGGTCCTTATATGGTAATTAGATCATTAAAGAAAATTTAGTAGATATTTTTGAAGAATCATCCATGGAAAAATTAAAAAAGGACAAGGACAAAATTGGAAATTAAAATAATTAAAAGATGATGATAGAAAAATCTCATCATTTTATATCATCTTCCCCAAATTAAGACATGGAAACACTAGGAAAGTGAAAAGTGTTCAAGCAAGTTTAATTAGTTTAATTGGGTAAGTATTCTTGTCCCGTTTTTAGTAATTTTATATTTTTGAGATCGGGGTAGCTTAATCTATCTATTTTGGGGATTAATTTGAAAAGTTATCAAAGTAAAAAAGTTTTTCCATGGATGAATATGCTGAAATTTTGAAATTTATGGTAGACAATGAAAGGTTGTTGATAGATAAACAACTTTTGTAAAGTGAATTTTCATGAAATTGTGATTTAGGGACTAAATTGTGAAGATGAAAAATTCATGGAAAATTTCTAATTTTTATGAAATAAATGTGCTGTAAATATTATATATAAAAATCAGTTAGGCTTGGAATAAGGATTAAATTACATGAATTTCATTTTCTGAGCCTAGGGATGAAATTGTCATTTATGAAATGTATAGGGGTAAAATCGTGTTAAATTCATTTATATAGATCTGGAAAGACCTAATACTGAGTTGGATCGAGGAAAACAAAAAGTTTCGGATTAGTAGATTCTCATCTATGAACAAGTATCGAGGTAAGTTCATGTAACTTAATTGTGTAATTATATGTTTGAATTGATTTAAATGATTTGTATATGAATTATGTATTGGCCATATATATGAAATTTGATCACATATCTAGAAAATACCTGAGAGTGCTTTTATGAGCACTTAAATAGAGAGCTCTCTCTCAAGCACAGTAACGGAAAGCTCACACATAGCCATTTTAGGAAGCTCATAAAGAGCCTATCGAGAAGCTTATCCGAGCTATATAACAGGAAGCTCATAGGAGCCATAATTGGGAAGTTCACAAAGAACCATATCAGGAAGCTCACAGAGAGCTTATCATGAAGCTCACAAAGAGCCATGTAACGGGAAGTTACGGATATCCATATATCGGGAAGTTCAAGCGAGCACTATCGAGAAGCTTGCTAAGAGTCAATTTAACAGGAAGCTCATGAAGAGCCTATAATCGGGATGCTCATAAAAGCTAAGGTGTGTCCACAACAAATGTAGGATCACAACCTATTGAGACGCTCCGAAAAGTTATAACGAGAAGCTCGCAAGAACCTTATATGAAAAGTTTGAGAGGGCTTATAACAGGATGCTCTTTCGAGCCACGGGATGTCTGCAACATATGCAAGACCACTACCATTTTGGGAAATAGAACCTTGAATCCAATTGAATTTCATTCATTCAAAAGTGATTTCACATTTATTAGGTATTTTCTAGATATGTGATCAAATTTCATATACATGGCCAATACACAATTCATATACAAATCATTTAAATCAATTCAAACATATAATTACACAATTAAGTTACATGAACTTACCTTAATACTTGTTCGTATATGAGAATCTACTAATCCGAAACTTTTTGTTTTCCTCGATCCAACTCAGTATTAGGTCTTTCTGGATCTATGTAAATGAATTTAACATTAATTTAATCCATTTCATACTCGATTTAATTCAATTCACATCCTAGGCAAAATTACCATTTTACCCCTATATTTTTCATAAATGACAATTTCATCCCTAGGCTTAGAAAATGAAATTAATGCAATTTAATCCTTATTCCAAGCCTAACTAATTTTTACATATAATATTTATAGCACATTTATTTCATAAAAATTAGAAATTTTCCATAAATTTTACATCTTTACAATTTAGTCCCTAAATCACAATTTCATGAAAATTCACTTTACAAAAGTTGTTTATCCATCAAAAACCTTTCATTTTCTACCATAAATTTCAAATTTTCAGCATATTCATCTATGGAAAAACTTTTTTACTTTGATAAATTTTCAAATTAATCCCCAAAATAGATAGATTAAGCTATCCCGATCTCAAAAATGTAAAAATTACTAAAAATGGGACGAGAATACTTACCCAATTGAAAAAATTAAGCTTTCTTGAACACTTTTCTCTTTCCTAGGGTTTCCATGTCTTAATTTGGGGAAGATGATATAAAATGATGAGATTTTTCTATTATCATCTTTAAATTATTTTCGTTTCCAATTTAGTTCTTGTCCTTTTTTTAATTTTTCCATGAATGATTCATCAAAAATATCTACTCACTTTCCTTTAATGATCTAATTACCATATAAGGACCTCAAGTTTTGAATTCCATAGCTATTTGATGCTTATAGCTACTAGAACTCAACTTTTGCATTTTATGCAATTTGGTCCTTTCCATAATTAAGCACATAATCGATAAAATTTTCTTATCAGAATTTACATATAACACTCCTATCATAATACAGACCATGCAATAATATTGAAATAAATTTTCTTTCTGGCTCGGATTTGTGGTCCTGAAACCACTATTCGATTTCACTAAAAACGAGTTATTACAATCGTGGCATGCAAACTCCATGCATGTTGTCTAAATATGACTTTTTGTCATGAAATTAAGATAACCTACTACTGGAATTGATTAAATATTAATGTCCTAAGCTACAATTAGAAGATGACATAGTTATAATTAAGATGTCCTACAACTGAATCGTGATTAAAATATAAGTATCCATGTTGTAAGTTGTAACACCCCAAACCGGCACATGCGTTTTGACCGGATCTGGCATGTTATCGAACACATAACATTTTATCGCATTTTGAAAACACAAGTTAAATTAATTAAATTTTGAATAAAGGAGAGACTTTTTGAAAATAAACCTCTTTGTATTTTTATTATTAAGTATAAATAAACCTTTTCACAAAATTCATAAGTTGCTTAACATTGATAACTGCTGAGTTGAATGAAAGCTAGGGGCCTTATTACATAAATATTCTCAAAAAAAACAATGAAATAAAATAAACTTTAAGAAATCCCAAAAGAAATTAACTTGTAGAAATAGAACTTGATGGCCCCTCGAGTCCGTCTCGGCTCCCATGTCCACGATCTACTATTCATCTGGAAGAGTAGAGAAAAGGAAAGCGTGAGTCACAAAGACTCAGTGTATAAATTTCAAAACACACATCGACCTGAGCCCACAAACACATTATGGGTCCTGTCCCATACAGGAAGGCATCAATCATAATCACATAATAAACAATAAAGAATGAATAACCCAACCCATCCTAGGTTTCCATCCTCGACACACTAACCCGTACCAACCGTCACACCTTGGGGATTTCTACAATCAACCCTCCATCCGCTACACACCAAAATGACAGCCGTACTGCCTATTCCTATTAAGTAGGAATCATTCAACGTGGCATAGCCACCAATCACAATGTGACCTAGCATTTATATTTGTGGGTTTTCTACCACCGATCACTACGTGACCTATCATGCACTTCCCCTTCATCATATCAATGTCCCATCCCATGCATACACACATAAAGAAAATATCATGCAGTCATATATATTTTTTGATACACATAGGGAGTTCTATGTTTACGTACCTGGCATCCTTGCCTAGCCCTTTTAGGGTTCCATTCGACTGTTTATATAGCCTTATTTCGACTTTTAGCCCATAGCATACATAAATAGATTTACATACAGGTTTATTGGTAGTGTGTTAGAGATCTACACACCTGATTACCGATAAAACGAGGCTTTCTATATCGACGCTATCCTTAGTCAACACAACTACTATCTGCCTAAGGTATTGTTCAAAAGCTGGTCCACAACTAATTGGCCAATCTCGAACAGCAGATACTGCTCGTTTCTTAAACTTAAGGATTCTTTCTTTTTCCTTATCCATATTTAATTCCATTAAATCCTTATCAAAGCTACTATAACAACATTTAATCGTTAATCCTCCTTTTAGAGTTAAGATCATATATATATTGAACGAATCTAATAAAAATCTAGGGATAATCTTCTTACCTTAAAATCCTAAAATTGGAGACTTATGATTTTCGGCTTTTAGATCTAGTCGACTAAGCTTCCTTCAAATCTCGAATTGTCGCCCATCATTAAACCATTAACTATTAGCTTTCGACTTTTGCATTTCAAAAATAGATTATGAGAACTAATCAAAATTCGACTCTTACCTTAGCTTAAGAGATTTGGCTATCACTAGGGAGAGGATTAGGTAATGCCGATGGAAGATTTAAATGCCGAAAGTGTAGAACAATTTCTCAAATAGGATGAATAAAAGAAAAAAGCGATGGATGCTTCGGCTTTTTAGAGAAATCGGCACAAGGGAAAAGAAAGTGGGGAAAAGTTTCGGCTTTTAAAGAAATTAGAGAAAAAATTTAGAGAAAAGAAGCTAGAATTTCGACACAAAGGGAGAGGATTTAATGTCGAAACAAGGAGTTAGCCCCTTTATTTATAGGAAATTGACAACCCTTTTCCATGTAGTAGCTGGTTTCTTCACTCCTCTCAGTGATGGATTCTTGGCCATCACTCTCTTTGTAGATAAATTCCTAACCTTTCTCCTTTATCTTAATCTACTAGCTCATCTAAAAGAGACTTAATTATCTCTAACTCCTCCCTCTTTTATCAGCATATTATCCACATATTTTAATCATTAAAATCCCTAAATCTTAGCCTTTATCTGCTTATTATCCACATAAAATAAATTCCTAAATAATAGCCTTGTTCCCATCCACTCCACCTAATCCTAATACCCAAAATTTAGCTAACTTAAATTAAAAGAATTGGGCTCCATGAAACTTAAATTTGGGCCCCTTACTCCCTTGTGTGGCGTCACCTCCTAAGATTGGGCCACAAGCCCACTTTGGTATTTAAACCTAGATACTACCTTTTAAACCCTATAATGCCCAAACAGATAATTTTAATCAAGGCCTCTGCCTAAGCCTGAGCCCAATTTGGACCCCTAACACTTAAATTAACTCATTCCACATATTCACCCATTAAAAGCATAGGCCCAAAAATTTAGGATGTTACATAAGTATTTATGTTTTCTTAAAACATTATCTGAAATGGATTAATTATCATAATTTTAGCGGTCTTATTAATGAAATTGTGGTATCTTAAAATGAAAAATTGAGAGGAGTTATAGTTGTAACTTATAGTGCTTGGGTGCCATGGTTAAAATGTATAACTCTGAGATTGATATTGATGATGTGTTGTTAATGAACAAATCAAGTTTTATTTGTCGAATGACATGTTATTTTAGAAATACAAATTGAGTGCTGCTAATGGTGAGATTTCTTTAAACTCCTTTATTATTTCCATGCTTGAAATTCTTATCAATTTTACATGTCATTCAGCGTTAGTTGAATAGGGAAAAAAGTTGGTCTTTACAAATCTCATGGTTGCTACTATTTTGTTCTAGTTAAACTCATTTATTTCAGATTTAGTAGTTGTCCAGTTAGTGCAAAAATTTCTTGTTACTCAAGCAAAGTAGATGTTGTTGCTACTCGTTTTTGTACTTTTAAAGCCCTTGAAACACCCCAAACCCGGCCCATGAGCCTTGACCGGATCTGGTATGTTCCCCGGTGTAAACCGTTTCAATTTCTTTTGTTACTTAGGAAAAACTTGGGCTTGAGTTGAAAATAAGTTTATTTCATTGTTAAAATCCTTTACTTTAGGTGACAAAATGTTTAGGCTTTGTTTTAAAATAGATTTACTTAATCTTTTAATACATAAAAGTTTGTAAGCTTAATAAATAAAAGCAAAGTAAAGTAGTTCTACTATGGCCTTATTACATCAAATAATTCCCAAAATTTAAATTCAAAATACTTAAATAAAATAGTCCAAATAAAAATGAACTTCTTGCTGAGCATGGCCATCCCTAAGCATCTGCCGGCCCGGTCCATCACTGATCGTCACCTGGAAGAAAAAGTTCCCCAATGGGGTGAGTCAAATAGACTCAATGTATAACCAACACTAAAATTTAATAATTCAGGCATACATTATCATACATGTTCTTACAACAGATAGAAAAAGTGATGCAACCCGAACCCAAACCTATATGCCATCTGCTACACATCACTCGTACCATCCTGTACACCGTGGGGACTACTAAGTCAACCCTCCATCCGCTACACACCATCAAAGGCGTCATTGCAATGACGTGCTCATCGCCTCTATAAAATTTGTGGTCTTAGGTCACCACATTCAAGATATCGTGGTCTTAGGTCACCACATTCAAATATCGTGGTCTTAGGTCACCACATTCAGATTTCGTGGTCTTAGGTCACCACATTCACTTCCCTTTTCATATAACCCATATGCCCCATATCATACATAACATGCATTAAAATGCCAAATTCTTATTTCACATTCTTATAATGTCATATATGTGTCGTAACAAATATTTAACATAATCCTAGTAGGAGTAGGAAAAGTACCTGAGTACTTTGTACCATAACATGGTACCTTAGCCATATTCACATTCTTATAAACATGCTCATATTAAATTTTAGCCATAAATCTTATTAAAAGATAGTGGGTACACACCGATTCACTTAACAAATTCAATGAAACCCAAATCGATCATCGCCTTAGATCTTTAACTTCCTACATTCTGCCCATATTAAAGATTTAATGAAAACCCATTCTACCACAAATCCAAATCCCAATAGGATTATTACACTTAAAACACACATTGTTGCCGATTGATGTCTAATCAAATGCCGAAAACTTTGTATCCTTCTTTCTTGAAATCGAAAATCACTAGATTACTTGAATAGATTAGTTTCAGCTTTTAAATATTAATGAAACACATCTATTTACTCAACATGGCCTTGGTAGAATGCTATAGATACTTACCTTGTGGATTTTAAATCTCAAACTCACCGAATAACTAGGGAACACGCTGCCTATGGTGTACCTTAGGAAAAGAATTTCTCCTTCCTTGTAGTCGACACTTAGTAAATCCCGAAAGATCTCTTCAAAGTTTGCAACAAGATATTAATGAGGTTAGTCCTAGATTTTGACAAATCTTAAAAGAAAAGGATGAAATTGAATGAGATCTTACCCTTACTTTTAGAGATAGGCAATCCTTGCTTGAACCTTTAGCAATATTCGCTATGTAGGCTAGAAGGATCTTGATTTTGGCTTTTGATTGGTATAAAGAAATCGGCTAATGATGGTATCTTGGGGAGTTTATGGATTCGATTTTAATGGAGATCACAAAAGCTATGAAAAATTGGCTAGGCTTACTTTAGTTTTTGGCTTTGGCTAACAAAAAGAAAAAGAAAGGATGCTCTAGGAAATTCGCCAGAGAGACGAGTTGAAAGAAGATATGATGAATGGCTCTCTTTTCCTCTAGTAGCCGAAATTACTAACTTAAAATCCTTTACTTGGTTATCACTCCTATTTTGATAACTTTATCACTTTAATTATCACCCATTCAATTTAATAAAACTTAATCCAATATTTATCTCTTATCTCTTAATAAAAATAATAATAATAATAGTCCATCATTATCTATCTATTTTTGCCGAATTTTAAAAGGATAACAACTCCTAAAAATTAGCCTTGGTGTCATCCTCCCCACTCCCTCTCATTGACGCCACCTAGCAAAATAAATCTTTAAAATTTTGCTTCCCACGTGACTTGAACACAAGCCCTCCTTGCCTTTGCATGGGCGCCATTTCAGAGGCCTTAAGTGGCATCTCCAGGCCACTTTTCCAAGCCCAATTTCATGTCATATTTCCTCCATAAATTGTCTTAAGACCACCTTGCCTTAGTTCCCTTCTTTTAACTTAACATTTCTAAAGCATTTCCTTACATTTCCAAGACATTTCCTTACATTTCCAGGACAAGACATTTCCTTACATTTCCAAGTTCCCAAAATGTTCACTTTCCTATTTTTGAAACTTAACATTTCTAAATCATTTCTTACATTTCCAAGTTTCCAAAAAATGTTCATAATACATTCATAACACATAAGACATGCCATTTCGTATAATTAAATCAAAAATGCATAGGCCCATTTTCAGGATGTTGCAGTTCTACCCACTTAAAAATAATTTTGTCCTCAAAATTACTTACTAATGAAAAATCGTACATCTTAACTCACCACACTACGCTCTCGTCACAAGACTTTAATCTTACAGATCTATCATACCTTCTAGGCACATTCTCTAAGTTCACAATCAAGGTTCCATACACTCCACTAGCAACATAAGAACGAACTGGCCTTATAGCAGACAAAGCATTGAAAGATATTCCAGAAATAAGAACTTACCTGTTGCCACCTCTGGCACATCACTATTGTAACAGCCCAAACCCGGCCCAAACGTTAGGACCGACTATGGGTCGTTACGGAAAAACCTTTTTGAAAACCCATTTTGGAATCCAATTTAAATTTTGTTGAAAACTTCTCGTTTTAAGTTATCTTGCTGAAATCATACTTAGACTAAATTCGAAAATTTAATGAAGTCAAGTTATTATACAAATTTCAGATGTGCCCGATGGCACGATAAAACATTTTTCGTGTTAATTTGGAAAACGTGTGATTTTAATTTAATTTTAATAATGTAGCCTTAAACAAGTATCCAGACATATGAGTAATAATGAGAAGAAGTAAAGTTTATGGAGGCCTTATTACAACCCAAATAAACAAACCAATAATAAAATAAAACAACTAAGTTTAAGTTTATTTAATTTAAGTCCACGGCATGGCCACCCGAGTCCCTCCGGCTCCATATCCGCAATCTATGCATCACCGAAAAAAAATAATGGAAGGTGAGTCACCAAGACTCGAGATGTAACCCTTCCCGCTTTAAAACATTTTCATACACAACATATAACCATTAATATGCGAATATTAAGTACCCATCCTAGCCATCCAAACGCCACTTTGTCTACCCGTTGTGGTACCAAACCATTGGTGGTGCCAAACCACTGTGACATATAGTCACAATGTGTTACCAAAACTTTGGTGTCCATAGACACGATCATTTGATGGGGCCAACCGATTGTGTGATACCAAATCACCGCGAGCGATCCCATATCTCAAGTGGGGCCAACCCGGTGGTGTTAACCACGAGGGACAAGTCGCTATGAGGTGCCAAACCTCCGGAGGTACCAAACCTCCGTGACCGTAGTCACGGTGTGTTACCAAAACTCTTGGTGCCCGTCGGCACAATAATCTGCCCCTCCACTCACTAATCCCACATCGGTCAATATACATACATGTTTCATGCCATCACATGCTTAAATCTCATGCATCAATACATTATGCTTACCAAAAGCATCAAATAGCATATTCAAACAGGTACTTACCTGAGTTGCCAATTATACCGATATGGTATGACATCCAACGCTACAATAGCCAATTTAGCATTCACAATAAGCAACATATTTAATGAGTTATCGTGTATGTACACACCGTCACCACCGGATAGTCTAAATCACGAAAAGAAGAGTCGACCACCCTAGATCTATCGCCTTATATTCGCCAAGACATGAGTTAGTGCATTCGACCAAATCAAACAATTTAAAGCGTTCTCCTTTTGAACCCGAATCCTTACGAAAGTCTTGAGTATCAACCTTTTGCTTCACCACCCTAAAATCGGACTTAACTAAATTAGTAGCCTTGACTTAAATGAATATCAAGAATAAAGAAAGTCGATCTTACCACCTTACCCCAAAATCGATTGCTATAGGTTTGGAGGATTCAACCCTCTTGCATGGAGATCCCAAGTCCTAGGTGAAATCGGCTTCAACCAACAAGATTAGCCCATCATTAGCTTATGCCAAATTTACGGCTTTTCCTTAAGTCCAAATCGATAGATCATAAGAGTGAACACTAAAACATTAGGTTAGTACCCTTACCTTCTCAACCGATTGGAAAGATAGTCCGAAAAGTCTTGTACCACCTTTGATATTCGGCCAAAGTGCCTCCAAGTAAGAGAAAAGATTTTCGCCCGCAAGGGGTGTATTCGCCAAGACTACAAAGGAGTAGTGGGGAGGTTGGCTAGAGAAAAATAAAAGAGAAAGAGGAATTGAGAATGAGGTTTGACAAGGAGAAGTAGAGAGGGTTTTATTATGGTTTTGAGAGTATGGAAAAGGAAAAATATCGGGAGGAAGGTGTTGAAAATTGCTAGCAAGCGGAGGAAAAAGAGAACAAGGTGACCAAATGGTTGCTTTTATAAGCATTGGCACCCCTAGTAGCCTTGCCGTCAACTCTTCAACCAAGAGTCTAAAATCCATCCTACTTCCATAAATTGCTCTAGACCACTTGTTTAATTAAATTCAAAATAATTTGAATTAATCCTCATAATCACCTAATAAATCAACTAATATATCCTTTATCTACTATAATAATATCCTTGATTTCCACTTATTATCCAATATTATTAATAAGATAAAAAGGAAGAGAGTTCAAAGAGAGAAAGAACTTTCCCCTCCCTATGCCGTCCAAAATAAGAACAAAAAGGGAGAATTGTGACTCGAACCAAGGCTCTCCCTTGTTCTTGATGGCGTCAAGTGTAGCTCCCAAGTGGCCCTCCCTTTGCCACTTATTCTAGGCTCATTTTTATGTCAAATGCTCCCTTATTTATTCTTATAACCCCTAACCACTAAGGCTATCCACCATTAAAGCAAATAATATATTTATTTCTACCATTCCGAGCCAACTCAAGGCCTTTAATTAAGCTCTATTATTCCATAAATAATATCTCAGCAGTCCATACATAAGAAAAATAATTAAATTCCAGATAACCCCATTTTTGGGATGTTACAACTATCCTCGCGACGGCTGACTGCATAAACCAACCTTGGTTGCCTCGCGTCTGCACCTTCACATCTCGCTTGGTGCTCCACGACCTCGGCCAAACCATTTCCTCCATGGTTTGAACCACGACCCTTTGTAAACTTTCGACCACCTCCGCCTGCCGCTCATAACCTTGGCCTCTTCGTCGAGCTTTATTTGGATCCCGAGGATGTCTTTAATCATATGGTCCTTTGACCCACATTTAAAGCATCCTCCGTCTTTTCCAACATTCCCTAAGTGCTTCTTCCCACACCGATCACAAGTACGACACTGCCCTCCTGCAGTAGCTTGCTAACCTCACGGTCTATCAACTCTAGGCCTCTTATTCTCGGATGATCCAGACGATCCAAAACCTCCTTTTGGCTGTTACGATCAAAAGTCTTTTACTGATTGTCCTTAATCCTTCCACTATCTTAGCTTTTTCTACCAAAGTAGAAAACTCCCGCTCTTGATGTAGAGTGACTAATAACCTCAGTCATCCCTTAGTCCGTCCTCAAACTGGACACAGCGCTCATGCTCCGTAGCCACTACTCCTCGAGCATACTGGCTCAGCCTTAGAAATTCAGCTTCGTACTCTGCTACAGACTTGTTCCCTTGAACCAGTCCTAGAAAAGCCTTCCTCTACTCATCGATATAATGTGTGCCGACATACTTCTTCTGATATGCTGCTTTAACATATTCCCAGGTCAGATCCTCAGCTTTGGCACCATCCCGAACTGTTAACCACCATTGGTACGCTTCATCGTGTAGCAGTGCCACCATTCCTTTCAACTTCTCTTCAGGAGTCAGATCGAGCTCATCCATAATGAACTCGGTCGCCTCCAACCAGTATTCAGCTGTACTGGGTGCCACACCAGATACTCCATGGAACACCTCAGCTCCGTTGGCTCGGAGTCGCTTGGGTAGAGATTTTTGAGCTCCCATATTCCCTCCAGCACCGGCCACCATTTCAAGAACTCACAGCATAGCCTGCGATACAGCATCATCCCCCGTCTGAGCCTGTTGCTCGACACCAATAGCTGGGGGTGGTGGTGGTGGTGGTAATTCATTGTCAGACCCTTGACCCGATCTAACGGGTTCTGACACAGTCATTCTTCCTCTACCACGTCCATGATGACCGCGTCCTCTAGAACTCATATCTAACAACGCACTTTAATCTGATTAAGAAATTTTATGAATTAGCCTTTATTCCACTGATTAACCGCGAAGAAGTTTTAAGAAAAGAATTTTAAGAGTGGTTCTTTCGTATTCATACATGCACACAATCTTTACATTCATACATCCATCAATCAATTATGAACTTTCGTTCATTCAGAGAAATGTTGTAGTTTTCATTGTTGTTGTTTTTCCACTACCCAGGGGTATTTTCGTAATTTGCCCTACAGGGGTATTTCAGTAATAAACCAGGGTAAATTTATAAATCTGAATAAATCAAGGGTATTTCAAAATTTGCAAAACTTGGGGGTTCTTTTTGAGAATTTGTTTTCCAAATCGGTGCTGTTGCAAAAATTTTGAAAATCAAGGTCATTGGTAATTTGCAGGTTAGGGGCAATTTTGTAATTTTTTCTAAAATCAGGGTATTTTGTCATTTTGCAAAGTAGGGTTTTTGAACATTTTATAAAGTAATGAAATTTTGATAGGAACTGTGGGTATTTTGAAAATTTCATAAACCAAGGGCATTTTTGTAATTTTGCCACTAGGGGTATTTTTGTAATTTTATAATTCGGAAAGTATTTTGAAAATTTTCCAAAATAAGTTTTTGCTACTATTCAAGGGTAATTTGGTGATTATAAAACTAGGGTTTTCATAAGAAAAATACGCTAGTCCCTTTTGGGTTTTAGTTAGGGGTTTAGCATTGTGTATAAGTCCTCTTGGTTAGGGTGAATCGAGGCTACACACCGGTAGGATTTGAGTAGAGAGGAGGTGAGTCACGCGAGACTGCTTAAATACCAAGCTCCCAATCAAACCAATCCTAGACATGCGTACCATGGTTGCCATACCCTAACTCTCGACGTAATCATGGGTTTGTTTAGTTAGGCATTTAAGTCTTATGTAATTGTTGGGGTATCTAGTCCTAGGGTTCAAACGCTTATCATGCTAATCTACGTTCCCTTCCATTTCTACCTTTCTACAAGTCATAATATAAATCACACAGGAGATAGGAGTACTTACCTAGTGGACTTCGGGTCAGAGACTTAGTGGGCCATGCCAGAAAAACCTGCTTAATTCACAAAATTCCTTTTGGGCTTATCTTTGAAAACATTTTGGGCCTTAAATCCAAGGCCGAGAGTTTAAAACTGAGCTCTGATACCAAATTGAAACACCCCAAACCTAGCTCATGAGCCTTGACCGGATCTGGTATGTTCCCCGGTGTAAACCATTTCAATTTCTTTTGTTACTTAGGAAAAACTTGAGTGTTTTGAAAGAAAGATTGTTTTGGGTTGGGCTTGAGTTGAAAACAAGTTTATTTCATTATTAAAATCCTTTACTTTAGGTGACAAAATATTTAGGCTTTGTTTTAAAATAGATTTACTTAATCTTTTAATACATAAAAGTTTGTAAGCTTAATAAATAAAAGCAAAGTAAAGCAGTTCTACTATGGCCTTATTACATCAAATAATTCCCAAAATTTAAATTCAAAATACTTAAATAAAATAGTCCAAATAAAAATGAACTTCTTGCTGAGCATGGCCATCCCTAAGCATCTGCCGGCCAGGTCCATCACTGATCGTCACCTGGAAGAAAAAGCTCCCCAATGGGGTGAGTCAAATAGACTTAATGTATAACCAACACTAAAATTTAATAATTCAGGCATACATTATCATACATGTTCTTACAAAAGATAGAAAAAGTGATGCAACCCAAACCCAAACCTATATGCCATCCGCTACACATCACCCGTACCATCCTGCACACCGTGGGGACTACTAAGTCAACCCTCCATCCGCTACACACCATCGATGGCGATCATTGCAATGACGTGCTCATCGCCCTTATAAAATTCGTGGTCTTAGGTCACCACATTTAGATATCATGGTCTTAGGTCACCACATTCAAATATTGTGGTCTTAGGTCACCACATTCAGATTTCGTGGTCTTAGGTCACCACATTCACTTCCCCTTTTCATATAACCCATATACCCCATATCATACATAACATGCATAAAAATGCCAAATTCTCATTTCACATTCTTATAATGTCATATGTGTGTCGTAACAGATATTTAACATAATCCTAGTAGGAGTAGGAAACGTACCTGAGTACTTTGTACCATAACATGGTACCTTAGCCATATTCACATTCTTATAAACATGCTCTTATTAAATTTTAGCCATAAATCTTATTAAAAGATAGTGTGGGAATACACACGATTCACTTAACAAATTCATTAAAATCCGAAATCTGATCTACTGCCTTAGATCTTTAACTTCCTACATTCGGCCCATATTAAAGATTTAATGAAAACCCATTCGGCCACAAATCCAAATCCCAATAGGATTATTACACTTAAAACCTACATTGTTGCCGATTGATGTCTAATCAAATGCCGGAAACTTTGTATCCTTCTTTCTTGAAAATGGCAATCACTAGATTACTTGAATAGATTAGTTTCGACTTTTAAATATTAATGAAACACATCTATTTACTCAACATGGCCTTGGCGAATGCTATAGATACTTACCTTGTGGATTTTATATCCTAAACTCATAGAATAACTAGGGAACACACGGCCTATGGTGTACCTTCGGGAAAAGAATTTCTCCTTCCTTGTAGTCGACACTTAGTAAATCCAGAAAGATCTCTTCAAAGGTTTGGCAACAAGATATTAATGGGGTTAGTCCTAGATTTCGGCAAATCTTAAAAGAAAAAGGATGAAATTGAATGAGATCTTACCCTTACTTTTAGAGATCGGCAATCCTTGCTTGAACCTTTAGCAATATTCGGCTATGTAGGCTAGAAGGATCTTGATTTTGGCTTTTGATTGGTATAAAGAAATCGGCTAATGATGGTATCTTGGGGAGTTTATGGATTCGATTTTAATGGAGATCACAAAAGCTATGAAAAATTCGGCTAGGCTTACTTTAGTTTTCGGCTTTGGCTAACAAAAAGAAGAAGAAGAGATGCTCTAGGAAATTCACCAGAGAGAAGAGTTGAAAGAAGATATGATGAATGGCTCTCTTTTCCTCTAGTAGCCAAAATTACTAACTTAAAATCCTTTACTTGGCCATCACTCCTATTTTGATAACTTTATCACTTTAATTATCACCCATTCAATTTAATAAAACTTAATCCAATATTTATCTCTTATCTCTTAATAAAAAATAATAATAATAGTCCATCATTATCTATTATTTGCCGAATTTTAAAAGGATAAAAACTCCTAAAAATTAGCCTTGGTGCCGTCCTCCCCACTCCCTCTCATTGACGCCACCTAGCAAAATAAATCTTCAAAATTTTGCTTCCCACGCGACTCGAACACAAGCCCTCCTTGCACTGCATGGGGCATCATTTCTAGAGGCCCTAAGTGGCATCTCCAGGCCACTTTTCCATGCCCAATTTCATGTCATATTTCCTCCATAAATTGTCTTAAGACCACCTTGCCTTAGTTCCCTTCTTTTAACTTAACATTTCTAAAGCATTTCCTTACATTTCCATGACATTTCCTTACATTTCCAGGACAAGACATTTCCTTACATTTCCAAGTTTCTAAAGTGTTCACTTTCGTCTTTTTGAAACTTAACATTTCTAAATCATTTCTTACATTTCCAAGTTTCTAAAAAATGTTCATAATACATTCAGAACACATAAGACATGCCATTTCGTATAATTAAATCAAAAATGCATAGGCCCATTTTCAGGATGTTACAGCCCTATTTAAGTACTGCAATTTGAATTATTTAGTTTCTAGAAATTGAGATGTTTTATTTATGTAAATTGAGGTGTATAAACGTTGTTAATTGAAATGTTAAAGTGCTGCAAATTGAAGTGTTTACATGTTGTAAATTGAAGTGTTTAGTTGCTGGAAATTGAGATGTTTTATCACTGTAATTCAGGTGTATAAATGTTATTAATTAAGATGTTAAAGTGCAGCAAATTGAAGTGTTTAAATGTTTTAATTTGAAGTGTTAACGTGTTGCACAATGAAGTACTATTTAAATGCTGTGAATTAAAGTGTTAAAGTGCTGCAAATTGAAGTGTTTAAATATTGTAAATTATAGTGTTTTAAGTACTGTAAATTGAATTGTTTAGTTGCTGGAAATTGAGATGTTTTATCGCTATAATTGAGGTGTATAAATATTGTTAATTGAGATGTTAAAGTGTTGCAAATTGAAGTGTTTAAATGCTGTAAATTGAATTACTAAAGTATTGCAAATTGAAGTGTTTAAATGATGTGAATTGAAGTGTTAAAGTGCTACAAATTGAAGTGTTTAAATGTTGTAAATTGATGTGTTTTAAGTACTGCAAATTGAATTGTTTAGTTGCTGGAAATTGAGATGTTTTATCTATGTAATTGAGATGTATATGTCACGGGCCACAGTTCAAAGTTCATGACCATCGCACCAAATGCATTCGATGGAGGTTTATTGTGTAGATGGGGATCATTTGGCCCGTAAGAACTGGCCCGATTCAGTAGCCTGTTGGAGAAGCCTGTCAGATTGAAACCTGTTTGGCCCAATAATAATGATATGGAAACTTAGGCTATTTTGATAACTAATCTTAGAAGATTGATAGAATCATATCTTGTAAAGATTAGATTAGATTTTATATGGCATATCTTGTAAATCCCATGATTTAAGGGATATAATTAATCTCGTCCATCAATGTAAATGTATCTTGACTGTCGATTATGGGGGAGCTCAACTATAAATAGAGAGCCTCCCCCTCATTTGTACTCACTCCATTCATTGTTTCATTATTCTTTGTGAAAAGAGAATATTAAGAGCATTTACTCAAACACCTTGTGTGTGCTCTTTCTGTTGTTCGTTGTAAGTTTTTTCTGGCATAAATCGCTTCCACTCTACAAATTGGTGCCTTGGAGGACTTCTAAAGGAATCCTCACTTGAGTAAAGACTGACTTAGGCAAGTTTGGACGAACGGATCGCGAGACGAAATATCTAGCCCCATGATATATAAATGTTGTCAATTGGGATGTTAAAGTGTTGTTAGTTGAGGTTGTAACACCCCAAACTCGGCCTAGACATTATGGCCGGATCTAGCATGTCATATAAGAAAATATTTAAAACGCCAACTGATCGTTAGAAATGTTGCTTGTCTTTTTGAAACCCCGAGTTTTGTTGTTTGTTTGTAAAAACGCAACTTGCTTATTATCTATTTTTATAAAGTTGTTATTATCTTGAAAAAAAACTATTTTTCAGTTGTGAAAATCGGACTTGAATATTTACGAAAACGTGCCATTTTGAAAGAGATTATTAATGTTTTAAGAAACCCCATTTTAAACACTTAACAATTTAGTAATGTCAAAATGAAAGTTTAAAAAGTAAAATAAGTCCAATGGCCTTATTACAAAACAATAATCCAAATTAAATAATCTTAAAAATAAGGTAGAAACCAAATTTGCTGAGTTTAGTGAGGAACAACTCCGATGTATGGCCACCACCGAGATCTCGCAGCTCTCAAATCCACTAACACTAGGGATTACCTGCAAGGTTATGAGAAAAGGGGTGAGTTACAAGAATTCAGTGTGTAATCTCATTTCCATTAAAATTATAGCCTCAGTCTGGGCCTAAGCCCCATATAGTAATAGTTTGGGCCTACCGTCCCAAAGTCATAGTAATGCAAATGAAAAAAATGCAGCCCACCCCAATCCAACCCTACACTCCACCTGCATACCAGCCCTACACTCCATGTGGGGACCAAGTCAACCCACCCAGCCCTACACTCCAAGAATGCGGTGAGTGCTAGTATAAACGTAGACAAAGTCATCAAGAATGAGATATGTGGTCGAGCCACTATAATCAGTCTAACGTGGCATAGCCACCAGTACAATACTTCATCCATAAATATAACCCAACCCAATGCACATGTCATGGCATAATAGTTCAGTGTATGCAATTATGTATCATCATGGCAATTAATCAAATTCTACACAACCATACCAAATCTGCCCATAAGGGTATAACAATAATTTTTCCCTACAAAGGCATTTTAGTAATTTTACCCACCGAGGGTATTTCAGTAATTTACCCACTAAGGGTATTTCAGTAATTTACCCTTCAAAAGTATTTCAATAATTTACCCTCTAGGGTATTTTGGTAATTTAGTAGTCTAATTGCCTTTATGGAGGCCTGTTGTCGCTTCGAGCGACATGAGCCCCTTTTTGGGTCTCTACAATACAATTGGGCCAAAAATCCATTTCAGGCCTAAACGGGGCCCACACGCTTGTATGGCCCATTACGCATGGTTTTTGTTTCATTTTTGTAGTTTTGCAACCGCATCTATTATTCGGTCATGTTCTATCAGTTTTACCCGTGTGGGCTTTTTAGCTCGTTGGGCCGGTTTAGCCCATTTGGCTCGTCAGGCCCGTTACAGCCTCAATTTTGTGAGAGTGCTCGTGATACGCTCAGATATCTATTTCCATCATTCGTGTCTCAGTTTAACACCACAAGCGTTCGCATGCTCGAGTGTTCACGGTTGTCGATTTTTAGGCTTTTTGACTTTTTGGCCGTTTCACAGAACATCCCATACATTCATCAAGGTGGGTGTGAGATTACACACCTATTATGAGCATAGATTGAACTCTGAAATTTCATACCTAAGAAGCAACACATATCAATCAGTTATTATCCACCCCTATAAAACATATCCAAGTTTGAATCTGAATAGTCACTAACATCACTTACCGCAAAATAGCCTCCTTCAACAAAATGGCAATATTTGGCTTTGCTTCCTCTTGGCTAGAGCAACCAAACACCCTTATATTTGAAAATAGTAGACCCTTGAACAAGAGGATTTTAAGTTTTACTGTCCTCCAAGATGACGATTAACTAAGGAGAAAAGAAAAGGTTATAAATGCACAAGAACCCAAAAAGAAATAGGTTCAGCCTAGGCAGAAAAAATGAGAGTTCTGGCTTTAGTGAGAAGAGAAAAGAAAGAAAAGATGAAAATAAATAAGAGAGAAGACATTACCTTGTGATCATAGATGAACCGAATAGACAAGGTAGATTTGACGATCAAAAGAACACCAAGCTTCAGACTAGTCAATGTTTGACTATTAACAAAAGAAAAGAGAAACCGATTCAAATGGGAAACAGAGGAAATTCGGCTTATGGAGAAAAGGGTAGAAAAGAAATGGAGAAGAAGAGAGGGAGAAAATGGATTGACAAGTTGGAAAAGTGCAACAAAATGACTCGAAATGCAAAAATGCTAAAAAATCACTAGAGAGTTTCGGCACACACAAAAGGTTTCATTTTTTTGCTACCCACACCAAATGCCGAATTTGTTACCCAAAACTAACCCCTAGCCGAAATTCTCATCCCACACAGACTCCACATCCGGCCAAACACTCCCACACTGTAACATCCTTAAAATAGGGTCTCTGCATTTTGTGTGTTTGCATGTGACAATATGCTCACTGTGCTAGTTTAGCATGTTTTGGAGCCTAGGCATGACCTCAGGTTAGGCCTAAGTCATGACTAAAATTTTAGTTTTGACACTTAGGAATAGGGAGCTAAGGAAGTTAGGGGTTAAAGGATATTCTTGGTGTGTTGTGACACGAACAACCAAGTGGCAAAGTGGCAAGGGAGGCGCCACTAAGGTGCTTGGTTGGTGACGCCACATGGGAAGGAGAGCTCAGGTTCGAGTAGCAGAAATCTCGTTTCTGCTTATTATTTTGAAACCAAGGAGTGAGGAGTTGTGCTCAACTCAAACTCTATCAAATAACTATTGATTAAGTCAAGCTAATTTAAACTGGTGGAGAAGAGAGAATTTAGGAGCTTGAAAGATTCAAACTTATTTGAATGGTTGGCCAAGAGTGATTCAGGGAGTTTGCCAAAATCTGGACTCTTGTTTGAATAAGAGTAATCGGTTGGGAGACTAGGGGAGGGTGTGTCAAAATTTCTAGTGACATTTTCGGGTAGCTTATGTCATAGAGCATTTGATTGTGAGCTAAGCTGAAACCCCCTTTTTAGGCTAGCCAATTTCTTCTTTTGTTGCACCGTTTGACTCTTTGGCACCTAGCCAAATCTCCCTCTCCATCAACAACATTCTTTTCTCTTCATTCTCTGTTGTGCCGAAACCAACCCCTATTCTCTAGTCAACATCTTTTTTCTTCTTTTAAGACTCTTGTGCCGAAAGTTCTTTCTTTCTCCTTACCTAATCCTTGCTTTTCTATTTTCTTTTCCATCTCTTTCATCTTTGAAAGCTGAAAGCCTTGTTGTTCTCTTTTATTTTCATCTAGTATTTTGGCCGAATACCCTTAGCCTCACTTCCTTCTCTTCTCATGTGTTCTAATCCTCTTTAAAGAACCGAATCTCTTGGTAAGTGGCTTTTTTTCTAGTTGATCCTCTGTTAAAGATTCGTATTAAAACTTTATTCTTGTTTCATGTTGGTAGCCAAAACCTCTAAGATCACTAGGGTGTGCCGAACTTTGGTGATTGGTGGCTGAATCTGTCGACTAAGGTAAGGATGAGTCAAACTCTTTTGGTTTCGGGATTCATGTTATGGCTGAATGGCCTTTAGATTCCTAATGATGTGTTAAAGCTGATTGTAGGGGGGAAAGTAGCCGAATACAATGGATTTTATGATTTGGTTGCTGATTAAGGGCTTGGCCGATTGTAAAGGGAGATCCTTCGTGTCGTTTCAGGATTTGCTTGGAAACCAAATCAGCGTTAAGGTGAGTGTGCCTTTGTGTGACACATCTTCGGGATTTTGGTGATTGGCCGAATGGCTTTAATCTTAAAATTGTGTGTTGGCCGATTGTAGGGTAGAGTGAAGGCTAATGTTTTGGAACTTCATTTAGATCTATAAATTTCAGGTGTGTAACGCTTACACACTTTGTTAGTTGACATGTTTACTGTGTTTTTGTTATAGCCATTAAAACCGATAGTTATGCCTTGTGGGCATGAGCATGGACTCCGGGTAAGTCCCCTGATTATGGATCTCGGTATATGCTATCATGTTATTGTTTAATGTATGCCATGTGTTATTTGCATCATCATATGTTATTATGCCATGATTGATATGGACATGATGGTGGGATTGTTGAGAGGAGGGGGAAGAAATATTTGGACTGTCACCAGTGGTTTTGACCACACAACGGGTTGGCCCCGTCTTTGATATTATATTTTGTGACTAAGTCCCAGTGGTTTTGACCACCAGTGGTTTTGACGACATATGAATATTGTGACTCATCCCAGTGGTTTGGTACCACAGTGGGTTGGCCCCACATGTTGATTACGGGATTGTCATCAGTGGTTTTGACCACACGATGGGTTGGCCCAATCCCTTGATTTGTGACCACGGTCACTAGTGGTTTTGACCACACGGATATATATTTGTGACTACGGTCACCAGTGGTTTTGACCACCAGTGGTTTTGACCATACGGGGCAGATTAAGGAGATTGGATGGTTAGGTTATGGGGTTGCATGATTTGCATGTTATACTGATGATTTGTGTTAGTGCTTGCACATCGGGTTGGGGATTTATACACTGAGTCTCGGTGACTCACCCCTTCTCTTATATTTCACAGATGAGGCATAGATTGCGGATATGGAGCCGGGGAGGACTTGAGGCGGCCATGCATGCTAGTTTGGGTTTTGATTTTTAAGTTACTACTTCAGTTTTATTTATTTACTTAAATTTGGTTTTGGTTTTGTAATAAGGCCGCTAAGTATTAGTTTGGGTTTTTGTTTCTAGGTTATATTTTAAATATCGTTTGCATATGATTAATAACCTGATTTACTTTAGTAACTAAAATTAAATTGGGATTTACAAAACTATACTCTATATCGGGTTTTTACAACGTTACCATCAGGTGACATTATTCACAAGATAATTACAAAATTAATAAGGATGACTTCAAACCTAAATTTTCAACAATTAGTAATAACAAACAGATTTTCAAGCATGCATTTTTTGGATTGTTAAGCAACACGAAAACATTTTCAACATCACTCGTAAAAGGGTTTTCTAAATTTTAAGATCAATAAAAGAGTTTTTAGTAAAAATAAATCGGGGAACTTGTTTATCCGAACATTTTCACCCCGTAGCATGCTAGATTCGGTCGTGGTGTGTTGATCGGGTTTGGGGTGTTACAATTTTGGTATCAGAGCCAAGTTTAAAAGCTCGGTTGTGGGCCCGAGGCCCAAAATGTTTAAAAAGTAGGGTTTGAAAAGTTTTGTGGGAAATGTACATGGTTTGAATAGTATGGCACCGAGTCTCCGGCACCAATCCGCCCAGGTAAGTATCCCTAACCATTGTGTAAATTGTGTGTGGGAGAAATGGGTACTTCGGGACCGTAGATTAGTAGATTAGGAGTTATTGACACCTAGGAATAGCTTACTCCAACACAGAAATTACATAAGACTTAAAGATCAACTAAACAAACCTGGGAGTACGTCACTAAGTTAAGGGTGTGGCAACTGTTGTGCGCATGTGTAGGAATGGATTTAGGGGGAGCTTGGTATTTAAGCACTCCTAGTGACTCACCTCCTCTTCACTCGAATCCTACCTAGTTCGTAGTGACGGTTCGCCCTGACTAAGACAACTTACTCACAGGCTAAATTTAATAACTAAAACCCGAAAGGGACCAGCCACCTTGTTTTGTACAACCCTAAGATTAAACCTTGGTTTTAAAATTACCAAAGTACCCTTTGATTTGAAAATAACCAAAATACCTCTGATTTAAAAAAAATGAAAAATAACCAAATTACCCCTGACTTGTAGAAAATTACCAAAATACCCTCAGTATGGAAAATTGTTGAAGTACCCCCAAATTAAAAACTTCCAAAATACCCTCATTTCGTAAAATCACCGAAACCATATTTTGGAAAAAATTATGAAAATACCCCTAGTTTCTAAAATTACAAAAATAGCCCTAATTTACGAAATTACCAAAATACCCCCAATTTATAGAATTTCTGAAATACATATGATTTGTAAAAGTTACCGAATCAACCCTGATTTATTACTGAAATACCCTGATAGGTTAAATTACGGAAATACCCCCGGGTAGTGAAATAACGAGAATACCCCTACAAGTGGAGTGTAGGTGGAGGATGTTATTGATGAGTGAATGTGATTCACTGAATTAGGGTAGAAGACTGGAAATGAAAACTTTGTAATGATCGAAAGAACCACTACCCAAACTTCTTTACATAAAACTTATTTGTGGGTAATCAGTGGAATAGAAGCTAATTCATAAAATTTCTTTAAGCAGATTAACTCGCGTTTATAGACATGAGTTCTAGAGGACGTGGTCGTAATGTGCGAGGGCGCGATAGAGGCAGAATGACCGTGTCGAAACCCGTTAGGTCTGGTCAAAGGTTCGAGAATGAGATACCACCACCACCATTTCTTTGGTGTAGAGTATCGTGATCGACGGGGATGATGTAGTGTCACGAGCGATCTTGTGAGTGCTTGAGAGAGTGGCTGGAGTAGGTAGAGGTACGGGAGCTCAGAAATCTGTATCTGAGCTACTCCAAACCAATGGAGCTGAGGTATTTTGAGGTATATCTAGTGTGGCACCTAATACGGCTGAGTATTGGTTGGAGGCGATGGAATGAATCATGGACGATTTGGATTTGATGGCTGAGGAGAAACTAAAAGGGGTAGTGTCGCTTCTCCGAGATGAGTCATACTAGTGGTGGCTCACGGTTTGGATGGTGCTGCAGCGGATGATCTCACTTGAGATTATTTCAAGGCGGCTTATCAGAAGAAGTATGTTGGGACTAGTTATATTGATGCGCAGAGGAAGGCATTTTTGAGGCTGGTTCAGGGGAGTAAGTTTGTATCGGAATACGAGGCAGAATTCTTAAGGTTAAGTCGATATGCTCGAGGCATCGTGGCTACGGAGCATGAGTGATGTGTTAGGTTCGAGGACGAATTGAGGGATGATCTGAGGTTGTTGATTGCTCCACAGTAGGAGAGAGAGTTTGCAGTCTTAGTGGAAAAGGCCAAAGTTGCGGAGAAAGTGAAATAGTAGGTAAGACAAAATCAGGACAAGGGTTAGAATAAGAGGAATTCTGGATCATCTAGGTCTATTAGGAATCAGCAAAAACGGGGTAGATTTGGTGGGCCGAATCAAGTCGCTAGGCTCATCTCTCGATACTCGATGGCCGCCACGATGTGCTCGGTGTGGAAAGACTCACACGTGAGAATGTTGGACTGGAAATAGGGGATGTTTTGAGTGTGGATCGATGGGGCACCGAGTGAGGGATTGTCCATAGAGGTCAGCTAGGTTGTAGTCTGGGGATCATAATTGTACTTAGAACAGGAGGGATGGTTAGCAGACCACGGAGGGTCGTGGTCTTTGTTAGGGAGGTAATGGCTCTGGTAGAGGCCGTGGAGCATCGGGCAGAGGTGCAGGTGGTATAGAGGCGAGACAGCCTGGATTAGTCTACGTCAGTGAGGCATCGAGAGGAGGGCAACGCACCGGACGTCATAACCGGTATGTTTTTAATCTTTGGACTACCTTATAATGCTTTGATAGATGTAGGTTCGACGCACTCATACGTAGCCAGTAGCATAGTGGAAACTATAAACTTAAACTCTGATATTACTTCTAGGAAGATGACTGTCATAAGCCCTCTAGGTCACTCTGTAGAAGTAAGTAAACTATATAGGGATGTACCCCTAAAACTTCAAGGGGACGTGTTTTTGGCTGATTTGATGGAACTTCCATTTGGAGAGTTCGATCTAATTCTCGAGATGGATTGGCTGGTGAAGTACCAGGCCAGTTTGGATTGCGCGGCTAAGCACATGGTGTTGAGGACGATGGAAGGTAGGGAGGTGGTGATGATAGGCAATAGAAGGGATTACTTATCTAATGTGGTCTCTGCACTGAAGGCGGAGAAAATGGTAAGGAAGGGTTGTGACGCATTCATGGTGCATGTTTGTGATTTGGGAGCCAAGGATGCAGCTGTAGAGAGTGTATGAACTATAGGGGAATTTGCTGATGTATTCCTAGAAGAACTTCGAGTCTGCCTCCAGATTGGAAAGTTAAATTTGGTATAGACATGTTACCCAGAACTGCGCCAATGTCTATCGCCCCGTATAGAATGGTGCCAAAGGAATTGGTGGAGCTGAAGGCTCAAATTTAGGAGTTGTTGGACCGAGGTTTCATTTGACCAAGTATATCTCCTTGAGGAGCACCCATGCTCTTTGTTAAGAAAAAAGATGGTACAATGCGGATGTGCATAGACTACCACCAGCTGAACAAGTTGACGATCAAAAACAAGTATCCGTTGCCCAGGATTGACTACTTGTTTGATCAACTTAAGGGTGCATCGATTTTCTCGAAGATAGATCTCAGGTCGGGGTATCATCAACTCAAAGTGAAGGAGGCTGATGTTCATAAGACGGCATTCCGTACTCGGTATGGGCATTATGAGTTTCTGGTGATGCCGTTCGGGTTAACCAATGCACCGGCAGCATTCATGGACTTGATGAATCGGGTGTTCCAGTAGTACTTGGACCAGTTTGTCGTAGTATTTATAGATGACATATTGGTGAACTCAAGGACTTTCTTAGGTCACGTAGTATCTGCTGAAGGGATTAGAGTGGACCCTCGCAAGATTGAGGCGGTGTTGGATTGGAAACCGCCTAGGTCGGTTGCAGAAATTTAGAGTTTTCTAGGTCTGGCGGGGTATTACCAGAGATTTGTGGAAGGATTTTCTCTGATCGCGATGTCGTTTACCAAGTTATTAAGGAAAGGAGTTCCATTTGTGTGGTCGGAGAAACAACAGGAAAGTTTTGACAAGTTGAGAAAGATTCTGACGAAAGCTCTGATTCTGGTTCAGCTTGAGGCAGGAAAGGTATTCACGGTCTATTACGATGCATCACATACTGGCTTGGGATGTGTGCTGATGCAGGAAGGGAAAGTGGTGGCATATGCGTCTCGACAGCTAAGACCGAATGAGGTTAACTATCCGACACATGATATAGAGTTGGCTGCAGTGGTTTTTGCTCTAAAAATATGGAGACACTATTTATACGGAGAGAAGTCAATAGTTTACACGGACCACAAGAGTCTGAAGTATCTTCTGACGCAGAAGGATTTAAATTTGAGACAGCAAAGGTGGATTGAGTTGCTGAAGGACTACGACTGCTTGATTGAGTACCAACCGGGTAAGGCTAACGTAGTGGCTAATGTGTTGAGCCGTAAGGTGGTAGCAGACTTACGAGCGATGGTTGCTCACCTTAGTCTGTATGACGATGGGAGTTTGTTGGCGAAATTGCAAGTAAAGCCGACTTGGGTAGAGCAGATTAAAGAGAAATAGTTAGTGGATGAGGGTTTGAATGCTCGAAAGTTGCAAGTTCAGAGTAGTGGTTTGGAAGGTTACAACTTGACTCACGATGGAGTGTTGTGTTTTCAAGGGAGAGCTTGTATGCCGAAGGACGTCGAGTTGAGGCAAAGGATTCTTCAGGATGCATATAGTAGCCCATATTCTATGCATCCTGGAGGTAGTAAGATGTACCGGGATTTGCAAAAGTAGTTTTGGTGGCCAGGGCTGAAGCGGGAAGTGACTAAGTTTGTGGGTAAGTGTCTGACGTGTCAGCAGGTCAAAGCTGAGCTTCAGTTACCGTCAGGTTTACTTCAACCGATGAAGATCCCTTAGTGGAAGTGGGAAAGGATTACCATGGACTTTGTCAGTGGGCTACCCCTTACGCCAAGGAAGAAGGACTCAGTCTGGGTGATTGTGGACCATTTGACTAAATCAGCTCACTTCATGCCTGTGAGGGTTGATTATTCGCTCCAGAAGTTAGCCAAGTTGTATGTGGTCGAGATAGTAAGGTTGCATGGAGTGCCAGTGTCAATTATCTCGGATAGGGATCCCAGGTTCACGTCGAGGTTCTAGAGAGCTTTGCATCAGGCTTTGGGTATGAGGTTGGATTTCAAAGACTGACTTTTCATCCGCAATCTAATGGACGATCGAAAGAGTGATTCAGATTTTAGAGGATATGCTAAGGGGCTGTGTTCTGGATTTCAGTGGTAGTTGGGAGGAGTATCTACCATTGGCAGAATTCACTTATAACAATAGTTATCAAGTGAGTATCCAGATGGCACCATATAAGGCACTGTATGGATAAAAATGTCGTACTCCGACGTGCTAGATAGAGTTAGGTGAACGGCAGATATTGGGTCCAGAGTTGGTGGCAAAATCGAGGATAAGGTTAAGGTGATTCGGGCTCGTCTTAAGGAAGCATCGGATAGGCAAAAGTCTTACGCCGATCTTAAACGCAGGGATATAGAGTATGCAGTGGGTGATAAGGTTTTTCTGAAGGTATCGCCATGGAAGAAAGTGCTGAGATTTGGGCAGAAAGGGAAGCTAAGCCCTAGGTTTATCGGGCCATACACAGTGTTGAAGCGAGTAGGACCGGTAGCTTATCAGCTCGAGTTGCCAGCAGAGTTAAGTCAGATTCACGACGTCTTTCATGTTTCGATGCTTAGCGCTATCGATCAGATCCGTCACACGTTGTGCCAGTTGCGGAGATTTAGGTAAGCTCGGACTTATCTTTCGAGGAGAAACCGTCAGATTTTGGATCGGGATATCAAGGTCTTGCGTAGGAAGTCAGTTCCCTTGGTGAAAGTGTTATGGCAAAACCATGGTACGGAGGAGGCCGTGGGAACAGAGGATGGATAGGCGATAATACCTCAACTCTTGACTGTAACATCCTTAAAACAGGGTCTCTGCATTTTGTGTGTTTGCATGTGACAATATACTCACTGTGCTAGTTTAGCATGTTTTGGGGCCTAGGCATGACCTCGAGTTAGGCCTGAGTCATGGCTAAAATTTTAGTTTTGACACTTAGGAATAGGGAGATAAGGAAGTTCGGGGTTAAAGGATATTCTTGGTGTGTTGTGACACGAACAACCTAGTGGCAAAGTGGCAAGGGAGGCGCCACTAAGGTGCTTGGTTGGTGACGCCACATGCAGGGAAGGAGAGCTCAGGTTCGAGTAGCAGAAATCTCATTTCTACTTATTATTTTGACGCCAAGGAGGGAGAAGTTGTGCTCAGCTCAAACTCTGTCAGATAACTATTGATTAAGTCAAGCTAATTTAAACTGGTAGAGAAGAGAGAATTTAGGAGCTTGGGAGATTCAAACTCATTTGAATGGTTGGTCAGGAGTGATTCAGAGAGTTTGCCGAAATCTGGACTCATGTTTGTAGAAGAGTAATCGGTTGGGAGACTAGGGAGGGTGTGCCAAAATTTCTAGTGACATTTTTGGGTAGCTTATGCCATAGAGCATTCGGTTGTGAGCTAAGTCGAAACCCCCTTTTAGGCTAGCCAATTTCTTCTTTTGTTGCACCGTTTGACTCTTTGGCACCTAGCCGAATCTCCCTCTCCTCATTATCTTCTTTTCTTTTTTCTCATACTTGTTCCAAAACCCCATCAACAACATTCTTTTCTTTTCATTCTCTGTTGTGCCGAAACCAACCCCTATTCTCTAGTCAACATCTTTTTTCTTCTTTTAAGACTCTTGTGCCGAAAGTTCTTTCTTTCTCCTTGTCGAATCCTTGCTTTTCTATTTTCTTTTCCATCTCTTTCATCTTTGAAAGCCAAAAGCCTTGTTGTTCTCTTTTATTTTCATCTAGTATTTTGGCCGAATACCCTTAGCCTCACTTCCTTCTCTTCTCACGTGTTCTAATCCTCTTTGAAGAACCGAATCTCTTGGTAAGTGGCTTCTTTTCTATTTGATCCTCTGTTAAAGATTCGTATTAAAAGTTCATTCTTGTTTCATGTTGGTAGCCGAAACCTCTAAGATCACTAGGGTGTGCCGAACTTTGGTGATTGGTGGCTGAATCTGTCGACTAAGGTAAGGATGTGTCAAACTCTTTTGGTTTCAGGATTCATGTTATGGTCGAATGGCCTTTAGATTCCTAATGATGTGTTAAAGCTGATTGTAGGGGGGAAAGTAGCCGAATACAGTGAATTTTGAGATTTGGTTGCCGATTAAGGGCTTGGCCGATTGTAAAGGGAGATCCTTCGTGTAGTTTCGGGATTTGGTTGGAAACCAAATCGGCGTTAAGGTGAATGTGCCTTTGTATGACACATCTTCGGGATTTTGGTGATTGGCCGAATGGATTTAATCTTAAAATTATGTGTTGGCCGATTGTAGGGTAGAGTGAAGGCTAACATTTTGGGACTTCGTTTAGATCTACAAATAGTCAGGTGTGTAACGCTTACACACTTTGTTAGTTGACATGTTACTGTGTTTCTGTTGTAGCCATTAAAACTGGTAGTTATGCCTTGTGGGCATGAGCATGGACTCCGGGTAAGTCCCCTGATTATGGATCCCGGTACATGCTATCATGTTATTGTTTAATGTATGCCATGTGTTATTTGCATCATCATATGTTATTATGCCACGATTGATATGGACATAATGGTGGGATTGTTGAGAGGAGGGGGAAGAAATAATTGGACTGTCACCAGTGGTTTTGACCACACGACGGGTTGGCCTCGTCTTTGATATTATATTTTGTGACTAAGTCCCAATGGTTTTGACCACCAGTGGTTTTGACCACATATGAATATTGTGACTCGTCCCAGTGGTTTGGTACCACAGTGGGTTAGCCCCACATGTTGATTACGGGATTGTCATCAGTGGTTTTGACCACACGATGGGTTGGCCCCATCCCTTGATTTATGACCACGGTCACCAGTGGTTTTGACCACATGGATATATATTTGTGACTACGGTCACTAGTGGTTTTGACCACCAGTGGTTTTGACCACACGGGGTAGATTAAGGAGATTGGATGATTAGGTTATAGAGTTGCATGATTTGCATGTTATATTGATGGTTTGTGTAAGTGCTTGCACTATCGGGTTGGGGATTTATACACTGAGTCTCGGTGACTCACCCCTTTCCTTATATTTCACAGATGAGGTGTAGATTGCGGATATGGAGCCGGGGAGGACTCGAGGCGGCCATGCATGCTAGTTTGGGTTTTGATTTTTAAGTTACTACTTCAGTTTTATTTATTTACTTAAATTTGGTTTTGGTTTTGTAATAAGGCCGCTAAGTATTAGTTTGGGTTTTTGTTTCTAGGTTATATTTTAAATATCATATGCATATGATTAATAACCTGATTTGTTTTAGTAACTGAAATTAAATTAGGATTTACAAAACTATACTCTATATCGGGTTTTTACAACGTTACCATCGGGTGCCATTATTCATAAGATAATTACAAAATTAATAAGGATGACTTCAAACCTAAATTTTCAACAACTAGTAATAACAAACGGATTTTCGAGCATGCATTTTTCTAGATTGTTAAGAAACATGAAAATGTTTTCAACATCACTCATAAAATGGTTTTCCAAATTTTAAGATCGATAAAAGAGTTTTCTGTAAAAATAAACTGGGAACTTGTTTATCCGAACATTTTCACCCCGTAGCATGCCAGATTCGGTCGTGGTGTGTTGACCGGGTTTGGGGTGTTACACACACTCTCTTATCCCCTGATTCTCTCCTCTTTTTGCTCCACCATTCACTCTCCACCTCCCATTCAAACCAATTGACCAAGTCTCCCTCCACCTTGTAGAGTTCTAATCCAACTCCACCTTTTCTCCCCCCAAAGCATAAAATAAAACTCCTCATATGTTGCCTGTGGGATTCAAACCCCACCTCACCTTGCTTCCATGCTGACACCACCACCACTCCACCATGTGACTATTTGTGTAGCAAAACACCAACAAATTTCCTTAAACCTTGCTTCCAACAGTCCTCTCCCCTAAAGTGCCCAAAAACCAAAATTTTTCCAAGGTTTGGCCTTAACCCCAGGCCTCCCTAGAGCCCCTAAACACCCTCAAATAACCCATAGAGCAAGCATAACATGCAATTACACAGATATGACAAACCCTTAATTTTGGGATGTTACAATTCTACCCCTCTTAAAGAAATTTTGGCCTCAAAATTTTACCTGATCAAAAGAGACGGGGGTATTTATGACGCATTTCCTCCTCAGGCTCCCATGTGGCTTCCTCTGAACTGTGATTACACCACAATACTTTGACCAACAATATAGATTTTATTCTCAACACTTTATCATCACGAGCCAAAATTTGCACCAGTTCTTCTTCAAAAGACAGATCAGGACTTATCTCAATATCTTCCACTGGAACTATATGGGAAGGATCTGAATGGTAGTGCCTTAGTATAGAAACATGGAATACATCGTGTATTCAATTCAATTCAGGGGGCAACTCAAGCTGATATGCAACTGGTCCTACACTTTTGACACACAGTAAGGTCCGATGAATCTGGGGCTCAATTTGCCCTTTCGTCCAAATCTCAAAATCTTCTTCCAAGGTGAGACTTTCAAGAAGACAAAGTCTCCCACAAAAAAACTCTATCTCTTTACGCTTTAAGTCGGCATATGACTTTTGCCTATCAGAGGCTTCTTTTAATCGACCCCGTATCAGCTTCACTTTTTCTTCCATTCCAAAAATTAACTTTGGACCCAACAACCGTCGCTCACCCAATTCTATCCAGTAGGTAGGGGTACGACACCAACTATAACATCCTAGAATTAGGGGTTCTGCATTTTGTGCTATTTTATGTACTTGGCTCATTTTTCTTGTTACTTAGGTGTGTTTGGGGGTCCTGGGGAGGCTCAAGTTCGAGCCAGGGCCTTGGTAAAAAATTTTTAGGGCACTTTAAAGGGAGAACTAGGGGAAGCAGGCTTTAAGGATATTTATTTGTGTTTGATGTTATAAGTGGAGTGTTTGGCTTAGTGGTTGGCATCACTTGTAGGAGCAAAAGGGGAGGAGTTCGAATTCCATCTACGCATTATGGAGCTTTATTTTTAGAGCCAGAATAGAGAAGAAGTGGCATTCGGCTGGGACTCTACATGGTGGTTGTGGAATGAGTCAACAAATTCAAAATGGATGGAGGAGAGGTGCTTGAGGAGTTTGAATCGGTCAACCAATTTGAATTGGTGGATAGAGAGTGAATGGAGGAGGAAATCATGGGATGTGGGGAGAGAGAATGAGTTTGGCCTAATGTGGTAAGTTCTGGGGGAGCATGTTCGATTTTAGATAGGATATGTGAGTGCCGAGCATCCCTTTTGTTCTTAGGCATCTTTATCCTAGTATTTTCGATTTGTGTAAGTAGGGAGAGAGTGTCGCAACTTTCTAGTGAGTGCTTTTAGTGATTCTTTGCTTTTCTTTCAAATGGATGCACTTTTGTTCTCTTGAGCTTTACCGAATTTTTAGATTACTTTCCTCCCATTTTCAATCCTTTTCTTCTATTGTCACCTAAGTCCACTTCTACCATTTCTCCTCTCATTTTGTTTCTTTCTCTTGAGACCTCCATAGCCGAATCTTTGTTCTCTTCTATTCATCTATTTCACCATTTTCTTCAAAAAGTTGAAACCCTCTTCTTCTTCTACTACTTGTTTTTCTTCTTCCTCTCTTCTCATTTACTTCTATCTCCTCTAGCCGAATCCTTTTCTAGCTTTTCTTTTAGCTAAACCGTAAGAACAAGATAGTTAGCTTTCTGTCTGCCGAGAGTCCCTCTACATTCGGTGGGTGCTATTTGCAAGGCCGAACCTGTTGGAGTGCAAGCATACCCCTTTAAGCCTCTTCTTAGTTTCGGAATCACGTATAGAGGGTGGGATTCATCTGGAATCGCAAGCCGAATCCATTAGGACGATTTTTGAGTAATCAAGCCAATCTAAGGAGGGGAGTGGAATCGTAGTCTCTACTCCCAAGTTCAAACAACGTGCTGTGTCGGTGATTTGAGACTTTTCGTCGAGTTGTTGTAGTGAGCTGACATCCGTTTAGGATAGGCGGATAGTGGTTATTCCCGCTAGTGAGAATAGCAACGATTAGGAGAGTTTAGTCCTTAGAGTAATCAGGTATGTAATTCTCACACCTTCATTTGTTTGATTAGTAACAGTTATATGTATTGCTTAAAAGTCAAAATATCAGTAACGGCTACTAAGTTACCCATAGGGGGTAATATTGGAGATACCAGGTTAGTCACCTATTTGAATATGTCATTTTAATTCCTTAACATGAGTTTATGTATGCTCTGATTAATCGATTTACAATGACATATGTTGCATTCATTATATTATGATTATATGTTGCATGGGATTGAGATATGATATTGATATTAAAGGGGAAGTGTATTTCAGTGGTTTGGTACCACATATCAGTGACTCTATCACATTATTTCAGTGGTTTGGTACTACAGTGATTTGGTACCACATTCAGTGGCTTGGTGCCATAGGTGTTTTGGCTGGTATTGGTGGTGTGTAGAGGATGGAATACTAGGTTGGGCTGGGTTACATTGCATACACTCTTGATATGCCATATTGTTAGGGCTAAGACCCAATGTACTTTTGTGGGCTTAGGCCTAGATTTCATTCGTAAGGGGAATTACACACTGAGTCCTCGTGACTCACCCCTCTACTTAATTTTGCAGGTAATCTTTAGTTCAAGATTTGGAGCTGAGGAGGACTCTGAGGTGGCCATGCATTACTTTTTTAATAAATTTCGTTTGCTTTATTTTGATTTACTTTTAATTTGGGAACTTGTTATGTAATAAGGCCTACGAGATTTTATAATTTGGTTTTCGACTTATTATGGTAATTACTACTTTTATGAAACGATAAATTGGGAGTTTTCTAAACAAAATGAAAACAAACATTTCTTCTAATAATGATGCACGGATAATAAGCAATTAAATAATTAAACTCGAAATTTTCCTAAAACTACACAAACTTTTTGAATGTCACATTTATGAAATCCCCTAATTTCAGCTTTTGTGTTACAAAACATGTTTTCGATTATTAATTCTCTCAACTAAAAAGTTGGTAAGAAACCCTTAAATAGAAATTTACTTCTCAAGATGAAAACACAAAATGAAAAGTTTTAAAAATTGCGAAGTTACTTTTAAATTACAAAACAATCTTTCCTTGTGACATACTGATCGTGTCAAACAGTCGAGTTTTAATATTTATAAAGAATGATCAAACCTGCAGACTAACTACAACAATGATGGAGGCAAGTGCACCTATCAAACAATAGTATAGTTTCGGCAAGATTATTTTATCGAACCCAAAGGAACCTAAAAGTACTACTACTCACTTTCTTTCTATTATTTAGCCTAAAATATGGAGTGATTTATTAATCTAAAACTAATGAAAAACTAAACTAGATGCAAAGACAATAGAATGAAACTTTTGGAAAAAGACTGCGGAAAAACTCAGTTGATTACGATGATACCCTCAGGAAGAATCCACCTATGACTTCTTTTGTTATCTAACTTTTAATTCATATGACTTCTTTACTTAGCTTGATCCGTAAGATTCCCTAACCTATATTAAACCCTCTCTTGAGGCAAATAACGTCTCACCTTAGGTTAATTAGTGGAACTCTCGTTCTCTTATAATAACCCCCAAGGAAGCGATAAATCGATCAATGGACTCCCATATTAGGTTTCACCTAATCCGAAAAATCTCGTCACCCTATCTCTAGGCGTGCATGATCAACTCCGCTTAATTATGCTAGATCTACTCTAGGCGTGGTCTATTCCTCCTCCACCTAAGCACATCGATTAAATTAAGCACCATAATTAAGAACAAACTAAGTACTTATCATATAATTTAGAAATCAAATAACAAAATCCGTCATAGGTTTCATCCCCTTCAGGTATTTGAAGGGTTTAGTTCATAACAAAATAAGAAAACATCTCAAGAGAAAAGATACAACAAAACATAAGAAATCCCTAAAACCCCCTAAAGGAATTGAAGAGGAGATCCTTTGTTTTGAGTAGAACTCCGGCTTCTTGAGATGGATCAACTGGCTATCTTCGAGTAGTTTCCTGAATAAAAGCTCTGGCAGAAAACTCTTCCCACAACTCCCTCCTTTAGAAGGGCTGCCTTGGGTTGTTTATATAGGTTCCTTATATGCTTTACTTGGCTCCTAAGTACATCTTTCAAGTAGAATTACTATTAAGGTGTTTAAGTGGACTTAGGAGTATGTTTCTTTGGCTTCAAGCATCCAAATCTGAGTGCAATTACTCATTCCCGTAGCAGGGGCACGCCCATGGCACACGCCCGTGCAAATCATCTTCAGGTTGTGTCTCGATTTTGTCGATTGGGGCACGGCCGTGTATGTCATGGTATGGTTGTGTGAAGTAATTTGACGAGGCACGGACATGTGGCTTGAAGTCCAGGCCATGTCGATTTCCTCTTTGGCCCAAATTGGTCCGTTTTAAGCCCGTTTTACGTTCTTTTTATCCTTAGGTGCTTTCTTGAGTATAAGACATGAAAAGAAAGGATTAAGAGCACCTTTTTACATAAATTAGGGATAAATCATCCAAAAACATACTAAATGTGGGATTAAAATATGTTACTTTTATGGTTTATCAAATACCCCCACACTTAAGCCTTTGCTTGTCCTCAAGCAAAATTCTCAACTTACAATTAAAACGAACTTTCCATAATTCATAATTCCTATCGACAATGTCTCATCATAATTCATAGATAATTTATACATGGATAATTCAACTCAAAGAGTCCTAAAGATTCAATCACGATAAGTCATACCTTTGTAGTACGAAAACATAGGTGTCTCCCCTTATTTGAATAATTACCTTTAATTCAAAACCGACAAGAATTGACATCCTCACTGAAGGTTCACTCAAATCACTCAAAGTGTTTAAGGTTCAAGAATAGGCACTCATAAGTCAAACCTGAAAAGTTAATCCCATAGGCATGCATGAAAATCAAATCTCCACCACTGTATATGAGATGATACACAGATCAAAAGGTCTTTATCAGGGTTGTAACGTGGCTAAGGTTAAGGGTGTGGATAAAGGTTGAATTAGAGGGTTAGAATTGAGATCGAATTGACTAATTACCTAATCTAAAAACAATGAACTAAATATGAATATTTACATCAAATGAAAACTAATAATACCACTATTGATAATTACTCTACAATAAAGAGTATTTTCATCACTTAAAATTTGATAATACTTTAATACAAGCTTTTTCTTCAACAATTGGAATTTAAATGCTCTAAGCTCTTTTTTATACTACTAATATTGAATATACTTGGGTTTTTTTATAATTTAGAGCAAACTAATATTACATCATGAATGATAAATGTAACTACTAAACTAATATAATTTGATAACTTAATCAAATCAAACCACGATTAAAGGGTAGTCAAAAGAATGGTGATAACAAATACATAGGGATTTTGGGTTAATATTAGTGGGTGAGTCAATAAAAAGGTTGTTAGGATTCAACGGGGTTCACTAGGGGTTAATTTGTGAAGGTAGGCTTTTTAGTGGAATGAATGGGTTAAAACCTAGGTGCCTTTATCATCTCAGTATACCAAATCAAAAGTGTGGTCTCAACATGTATAAACGAGGCAAGTTCTAGAATAACAGTTCAAAGTTGACACACTCATAATCAATAAAGTAAGCATGAAAAAGAATATATGCTCTATAAGGCTCAAAATCTCACAAAAATTATGGGTGTTCTTGACATCAATCCCTGTAAATTCCAACTTTCAAGGTAATACTCAAATTCAGTTCAACGACCTACTAATTTTTAATTTTTAGAAAGTAGACTTATCATGCCTGATTCTCTAGTATTCTTCAAATTTAATCATCAATGCACAATTAACTATGACTTAATCTAAAACATATCAATAAAAATCATAAATCATTAGAAATTTCATCCTAATTAGTAATATGAGAAAAACACTTTCGAACAAGTTTAAAATTCAGGATTTTTGAGAACAATGAAAAATTAGGCATTAATTTGAGAATAATGCAAAAAGTTAGGCACTTTTATCCCCCCACACTTAAGATGTACATTGCCCTCAATGTACAAAGATAGGTAATAACAATTAATATAAGATCAAAGAGAGGATAGAGTGCCACTTCCGAATTTTGGGTGATTTTCGGGAGGATGGCAGAGAAATATAAGTTGGAGGGGCCGGTCTGGTGAGGTGTCTACCGATGATCTTTGTGGTAGATAAAGAAATTGGGTAGCATGCAAATATATAGCCAAGAAATCTAAAGAAACATTAATAATATACTAATATTATAATTAAAGACAAAAGGAAATAAAGAAAAGGAGACTAAGAAGATAACTGAATTTGAAAGAAAAGACTAATGGACTAAGGAGTCCTTATTGTTGGATGGTTCACGAGGTGGGTGTGACCTCTAAGGCAGTGGTGTGTAATTCCCAAGCAGCCTTTAGAACCTAAAACCAAGAAACTAAATTTAAATAAACTAAACGAAGCATAAGATTTGTAACACCCATATCCCGTGTGTGATCACTAAATTAGGGCTAAAAGCGTTACCAGACAGATCGAAAACATTTACAAAATTAATCATTCAACCATTCATCAATATCCATCATAATGTCCCTTAAGTAGGTCATCGAGACCTTAAGCATGCTTATAAACTGAGTCGGGAATAAATCAAAACACATAAGTAATTTCATAAAATTTGAACCTTTTCAACATCTGAGGGGACACTGCGGTAGGGGTAGGCTGTGCCTCACCCACGGCTACATGACACCCCCGTGCGACCTCCCCGTGGTAGTAATCTGCCAAAATCAACACGGTCACCAAGCACGCCCGTGTGCTAAGGCCGTGTACTAATGGATCACATACTGCCATTTCTCACACGGCCACCAAGCACACCCGTGTCGAGGCCGTATGCAATTTAAGCCACATTCTGCCAATTTACCCACGGTCTTAGGCACGCCCATGTGCCTCAACCGTGTGACATTATAGGCCACTTTACAAGGCCAATAAGCCACCCACTTAGGGTCTTCCTACAAGCAATATATACCAAAACATAATATGCATATATGGAAACCAAAACATATCAAATGGTTCACTTCATCCATACATTCAATAACAATTCCTTTCATACCAAATTGCAAACTAAATCCTACATCATTTCAAACATGTATCATCCATCTGCTTAACCAAAATTTAACCATTTCATATACATCAAAACATATTATATATATGCTTTTTAACTCATTCATTCAAACATTTATCAACTCAAAAGCTTGCCAATACACATAGCCATGCTCACTTCATAAACATATACACCTATCTAGCATATACATGCCATAATTAGCCATATACATTTTCAAAAGGGTACCAAAATAAGTTTTTGTAGTGTGATAATGATCCTTGACAATCCCGAGCCTTCAGTAGCTTCAACGACCTATAACATAGAGAAAATACACACACAGAGTAAGCTTTCCAAAAGCTTAGTAAGTCATATACAAATAAACTTGGTATAAAAAGCATATATGCAATTTGATACATTTGCATATCTCATTCACTTAACAATTTATCATGTATATGCTTGATTCATACTTATGACTACATTTGTCACATTTATCCATTCAAAACTCATTTGAAACACATAGCTTATTCATAATCTTTCTTGCATCTCATTCACATTATCCTATTCAAACATACTTTTCTTCAAATCAAAGTCATATGCATACTTACCATTCATGCATACTTAATGCACATTCAATGCACCTGAATTGGATATTCATTCACTTAATTGATCATAGCTCGGATATAACATTCGTATTATAGACTTGCCCGTTGAACCCTTAGGAACCTAATAGGATACTCAGAAAGCTCAAAATAGTAGTACAATGCCAATGACCTAGACGAGGTCTTACATGCACTCGTATATCGATGCCACTATCCCAGACAGGGTCTTACACATATAGATCATAACGATGCCAATGTCCCAGACGTGGTCTTACACAAGACAATATGATGCCGATGTCCCAGACATGGTCTTACTCATAAAGTTCATATTGATGCCTACATCCCAAACGAGGTCTTTTACATAGAATTCATATCGATGCCTACGTCCCAGACGAGGTCTTACACAAATTTAAAATCAACGCCAACGTCCCGGATGTGGTCTTACATGATAAAACAGAATAGATACCTATGTCATGAAATAGCTAATCCTATCTATTCGTAGGTTCGTATGGGACTTCTCGACTTACCACTATATCGAACTTATTTTAGAATTTACGCACTTAGCATCTTATACTCATTCATTTTCATCGATAGACATATGAATACATATATTCAATTCAATACAGATAAGTTTATTTGCATTGTGACTTACCTCGGATTCGATATATCGAAATGAAAATGGCTACTCGTTAACTTTTGCTTTCCCGTGATCTAAGTCTGTTTTCCTTGGTTCTTGATCTAAACATATTCAGATTTAACTCTTTTATTCACTAGTTCATTCAATTCAATCCATAGACACACATTGAAGGCTATTTACAAATTAATCCTCATATTTGCACACTTTAACAATTTAGTCCATTTTTACAAAACATCAAATTCACAAAATCCACACACACACATGCTTGGTCGAACCTCTCTAGGGACTATATAAGCCCAAATATTTCATCAAATCTACAATTTAGTCCATCAAATTACTATTTTCTCAATTTAGCCCTATTTAGCTAAATTCATCAAAATTTCAAGAACAAAGTATGTTCATCAAATACATATCTTTCATCTAACATCATAAATAATCAAAAACCACATGAGTCCATCAAGAGCTCATCTCAAAAACATCATCAATACTCAAAATTAAAACATGGGTTGATAGTAGACGAATCAACGATTACAAAAACGTAAAAATTATCAAAAATTGAAGTCAAAACTTACCTTAATCTTGCTTAAAGCTAGCCGAAACATTCAAAGCTCAAAACCCTTGTTCTTTTTCTCTTATTCAATCATCAAACAAAGATGAACATGGCTTTTTCAATTGATTTTGGTTTATTAGCCTTTATTTAATCAAATTACTTATTTAACCCTTCCATAATAATTCAAACAAACATACATTAAGGGCACATTTGTCCTTCTAATGTCCACTATCTTAAAAGTGGTCTATTTGCCACTTAAGGCCCCAACTTACAAAGCCAAAACACATTGATACTTTAACAAATAGCAAGCAACTTTCACATTTGATGCAATTTCATCCTTTCTCTTAATTTGACACACAAACGATCAAATTATCACACAGAATTTTCACACAGACTATGTCACATATCATACACATAGAAAATATCATTAAAATATTATACGAACTTGATTTGTGGTCTCGAAACCACTGTTTTGACTAGGGTATAAATCAAACTGTTACAATTCTCCCCTTAGGGATTTTCATCCCCAAAAATCTTACCGTTAAATAGAGTTGGATATTGTTGTCTCATTGAATCTTCAGGCTCCCACGTAGCCTCTTCTAATCCGTGTCGATTCCACAATACTTTCACTAATGGAATTTTCTTATTTCTTAACTCTTTCACTTCACGAGCTAAGATACGGATCGGTTCCTCTTCGTATATATCATATCAAATCGGATTTCAATTTCAGATGGGGCAATCACATGTGACGGATCAGACTGATATCTACGGAGCATCGAAATGTGAAATACATTGTGAATATTTTCTAGTTCAGAGGGTAACTTCAATCTATATGCAACAGGCCCAACACGTTCAATGATCTCATATGGTCCAATGAATCTCGGACTTAACTTGCCTTTACATCTGAATCGGAGCACTTTTTTCCATGAAGACACTTTCAGAAATACTTTGTCGCCGATCTCAAATTCTATATCTTTTCGTTTTAAGTCTGCATAGGACTTCTGATGATCAGATGCTGCTTTCAAACAATCTCTAATTAGTTTCACTTTCTGTTCGGTATCTTTTATCAAATCAACCCCGTATAACTTATTCTCATTGAGTTCAGTCCAATACAGAGGTGTACAACATTTACATCCATACAAAGCTTCATATGGTGCCATTTTAATGCTCGTCTGAAAACTATTGTTATACGCAAATTCAATCAACGCAGGTATTGTTCCCACGAACCATTAAACTCTAATATACAGCATCTTAACATATCCTCTAGAACCTAAATGATCCGCTTGGATTGACCATCTGTTTGCGAATGAAAAGCTGTACTGAAATGCAATTTCATGCCTAAAGCTTCTTGTAACTTCTTCCAGAATTGCGATGTAAATCTCGGATCTCTATCTGACACAATGGATAGTGACACCCCATGCAATCTCACAATCTCAAAAATATAAAGCTTACCTAATCTTTCAAGCAAGTAGTCAGATCTCACGGGAATAAAATGGGCAGATTTAGTTAATCGGTCAACTATGACCCATATCGCATCCTTCTTTCTCAGAGTCAGAGGTAACCCAGAAACAAAGTCCATAACTACTCTATCCTATTTCCATTCAAGAATCAGAATCGGTTGTAACAACCCAGACGGAACTTGATGTTTTGCTTTCACTTGCTGGCAAACTAAACATTTTGAAACAAAGTCAAAAAATGTTCATTTCATGCCAGACCACCAATAGTGTTGCTTCAAATCATGATACATCTTTGTGCTTCCCGGATGGACAGATAGGCGACTATTATGTGCTTCACCCAAAATCAATTAAATCAACTCCAGATTTCTTGAAACACAGATTCGATCTCAGAATCTCAAACAATCATCAACAACTCAAAATTTATATTCAAAATTCAATTCACACTAAGCTCGTTTCAACATCCATTCATTATTAGATTTCTGAGCATCACATATCTATTGTAAGAACAATGGCTTTGCTTTTAATTTAGCTATCACAGAACTATCATCAAACAAATCTAATTGAGCATTCAAAGCACGTAGTGCAAACAATGACTTTCTACTCAACGCATCAGCAACCACGTTTGCTTTACCCGGATGATAATCTATCACCAGCTCATAATCTTTTAACAATTCAAGCCATCTTCTCTGACGCAGGTTCAAATCTTTCTGGGTCATTAGATATTTCAGACTTTTATGATCTGAAAACACATGACATTTCTCACCGTACAAATAATGATGCCAAATTTTAAGTGCAAACACAATCGCAGCGAGCTTAAGGTCGTGTGTCGGATAATTCTTTTCATGAGGCTTTAATTGTCTTAAAGCATAAGGTACCACTTTGCCCTCTTGTATAAAAACACATCCCAGACCGTTTAACGAAGCATCACTATAAACAACAAATTCTTTACCCAATTCTGGCTGTACTAACACTAGAGCTTCTATTAACAAAGTTTTCAACTGGTCAAAACTTTTCTGACATTTATCCGACCATTCAAATCTGACATCTTTCTGAAGTAATCTAGTTAACGGAGTAGCTATAGTTGAGAAGACTTTAACAAATCTATGGTAATAACCAGCTAAAACCAAAAATTATGAACTTCGGACATGTTCTTCGGAGGTTTCCAATTTAGAATAGTAGAAATCTTAATCGGATCAACACGAATCCCAGAAGCTGACACAATATGCCCCCGAAAACTGACCTCATTCAACCATAATTCACATTTGTTGAATTTTGCATACAATTGCTTTTCTCTCAAAGTTTGTAACACAATTTTCAATTGTTCTGCATGCTCATTCTCATCACTTGAGTAAATCAAAATGTCATCAATGAATACTACAACAAATTGATCCAAATACGGTCTGAAAATTCTATTCATCAAGTCCATAAAAATTGCAGGAGCATTGGTTAGTCCAAATGGAATACCTAAAAACTCATAATGCCCGTACCTCGTTCTAAAAGTAGTTTTCAGAATATCTAAATCTTTAACTCTCAATTGGTAGTATCCCGATCTCAAATCAATCTTGGAAAACACAGTAGCTCCTTTTAACTGATCAAACAAATCATCAATTTTGGGCAATGAATATTTATTCTTTATAGTCACCTTATTCAACTGACGGTAATCGATACACATTCTCATCGTGCCATCTTTCTTTTTCATGAACAGAACAGAAGCACCCCAAGGCGAAAAACTCAATCTAGCAAACCCTCTATCAGTCAATTCTTGTAACTGTGACTTTAACTCTTTCAACTCTATTGATGCCATTCTATACGGAGCTATCAAAATAGGTGTCGTACCAGGCAACAATTCAATACCAAACTCAACTTCATGAATCAAAGGTAAACCCGATAACTCTTGAGGAACACATCAGAAAAATCAAAAATAATGGGTACTGATTCAACTTTCTTCTCGGATACTTTTAAATCAATCACATAAGCAAAATATGATTCATACCCCTTTTTCACATAACTCTGAGGTTTCAAAATGGATATCATAGCAGGCAATCCATTTAAATCACTAGACTCAATCTGTACAGTCTCATCATTCAAACCTCATAAATCTAGAGTCTTTCTTTTACAGTTTACAACGGCATCATGCATAAACAACCAATCTATACCTAGAATAATATCGAATTCATCAAATGGCAAGAGCATCCGATCAGCAAGAAAATAGATATCTCAAAACATTATCGGACAGTTCTTGCATACCTTGTCAACAAGGACACTTTTACCTAAGGGGTTCGATACTTTTATAGTAAACTTAGTAGACTCTACAAGCAAAGTCTTACAATATACTAAATTCATGCATATGTACGAATGCATAGAACCAGGGTCTATTAAAGCTATCACAGGAGTATCATAAAGAGTAAAAGTACCCGTTATAACATAAGATGATAAAGCTTCCTCACGAGCTCGGATAGCGTACGCTCTGACAGGCGCTTTAGCTTCAGATCTGACAACATTTTCTCTCATAGTTCTCTGACTACCACTGACATTTCTTACATTCTTTGAAGATCTACCTCTCACAGGTGCACTATCAGATCTTGGATTCTGAACAATCTCTGGTTTGACAGGCTCAAGGCAATCACAGATAAAATGATCAAGCGATCCACATCTAAAGCAAGCTTAGTCATTTAATCTATAGCTTTCCGGATGTCTTTTTCCACAATGTTTACATTCAGGTCTCTCAGATCGAACATTACCAACACTAGCCACTAAAGTTGCTGGGTTTTTGGAACTCATTTGCGATCTAGCTCTATTTCTGTTCAAATGTCCCGCATTTTCTCGGGAACAACTTTGATCATCTCAAAATCATTTGGAGTAGACTGAAATGATTTACTCTGAAATCTCTTTTTCATATCACGAGCTTCAGACTCGACTTTTCTTTTATCCTTCTCGAGTGCCTCACTTTGTAAGCTCGGTCAACAAGTACAACGAACTCTTTTATTTCTAAAATCTCTACTAGCAAACGAATGTCTTCATTAAGGCCATCTTCAAATCTTTTGCACATTATAGCTTCAGAAGATACACATTCTCGAGCATATTGACTCAATCTCATGAACTCTCATTCATACTCAGAAACAGTCATTCGACCCTATTTTAGTTCCAAAAGTTCCTTCCGTTTTTGATTGACAAATCTCTCACTGATATACTTCTTCTAGAATTCAATCTGAAAGAAGTCCCACATGACTCGCTCTTTCGGAACGACAGAAATTAGAGTTTTCCACTATTGATAAGTTGCATCTCGAAGTAACGATACAACACACTTTATGCATTCTTCGAAAGTTAGAGACATTTCATCGAATACTCGGATAGTTTTTTAATTCAGAACTCGGCCTTTTCAGCATCATCATCCTTACTAGCTCGAAATTCTTCTACCCCATTAATAAACCGTAAAAGTAACATATTTTAATCCCATATTTAGTATGCTTTTGGATGAATTTATCCTTAATTTATGAAAAAAGGTGCTCTTAATCCTTTCTTTTCATGTCTTATACTAGGAAAGCTCCCAAGGATAAAAAGGATGCAAAACGGGTTTAAAATGGACCAAAATAGGCCAACCCAAGAAGTCGACACGGCCTGAACTTCATGCCACACGGCCGTGCCCCAATATTTAGATTTGCACACGGTTACACCCTGATTTACACGACTGTGCCTCGTCGACAAAAAGCCCAACACGGCCTGACCCGATGTACACGGCCGTGCCCCAATTGGCAGACCTGAAGCATGGCCTCTACCCAGATATTACACGGGCGTGTCATAGTCATGCCTAAATCAACAGAATGGAGACACGGGCTAGACCATGATTTATAAGGGTGTGCCTTAGCCGTGCCCCTACCACGAGAAATAGTAATTTCACTCAAAATTGGATGCTTGGAGCCCAAGAAACGCAATCCTAATTCCACTCAAACACTTAGGATGAATTTCACTTGAATTACGAGTACTTAGGAGCCAAGTAAAGCATCCTAAACGTCTATATAAACAATACAAGGCAGCAATTCAAGATCATTGAGGTTTTAGCAGAGTTTTCTACTAGAGCTTTACTCGTTTAGGGAATTACTCGAAGATAGCCAGTTGATCCATCTCGAAGAGTCGAAATTCTATTCAAGACGGAGGATCTCTCCTTCAATTCCTTCAAGGGGTTTTAGGGACTTCTTATGTTTTGTTTTATCTTTTCTCTTGAGATGTTTTCTTATTTTATTATGAACTAGATCATTCAGATACCAAAAGGGGATGAAACCTATGATGGATTTTGTTATTTGATTTATTGGTTTATATGATAAATACTTAGTTTGTTCTTAATTATGTGGCTTAATTTAATCTGATGTGCTTAGGTGGAGGAGGAATAGACCTTGCCTAAGAGTAGATCTAGCATAATTAAGCAGAGTTGATCGGGCGCCTAGAGATAGGGTTGCGAGATTTTACCGGATTAGGGTGAAACCTAATATGGGAGTCCATTGATTGATTTACTGCTTCTTTAGGGGGTTATTATAAGAGAACAAGAGTTCCACTAATTAACCTAAGGTTAGCCGTTATTCGCTTCGAGAGAAGGTTTAATTAGGTTAGGGAGTCTCACGGATCAAGCTAAGTAAAAGAAATCATATGAATTGAAAGTTAGATAATAAGTGAAGTCATAGGTGGATTCTTCCCGAGGGTATCGTCTTTATCAACTGAGTTTTCCAAAGTTTTTTCCTAGTTTATTCTTTTTTCTTTGCATTTAGTTTAAGTATTTCATTAGTCTTAGATAAGTTAATTAATCACTCCATATTTAAGGCTAAATAATAGAAAAAAAGTGAGTAGTAGTACTTTTAGGTTTCTTGGGTTCGATAAGATATTCTTGCCTGAGCTATACTACTGTTCGATAGGTGGGCTTGCCTCTATCGTTGTCGCAGTCAGTCTACATGTTTGTCACTCTTTTATAAATATTAAAACTAGACTGTTTTGTAGCGATCAAGTTTTTGGCACCGTTGTCGGGGAATTCTAAAATACTATGAAAGCTCTATTTTTATTATTTTAGCCATTATTTCTAATTTTTATTAAATTTCTAATTTTACTAGTCCTCTTTCTTTATTAAACTTGCAAGGTACCTCTAGTTTATGACTAGAAGAAACCCTAGAGAACCATTAGAACACGACAGTGATATTGAAGCTACCGCTTACAGAAATCGTAGGGAAACTAGACGAGTTCTAGACTACCAAATAGAAGAACAACAAAATAGATCCAATCCTCTTTCAAGGATGGCGAAAATAATCCTACCGATGCATAAGATCGTAATGCTCGCGTACTATGTATGATTATGGTAAACCTAATTTGACAGGAGCAGAATCTAGTATTGTTAGGCCTACAATAGCTGCTAATAATTTTGAATTAGAACCTAACACAATACAAATGATTCAACAGTTTGTTCAATTTGATGGATTGCAGGACTAAGATCCAAATACTCATATAGCTAATTTCTTAGAGTTCTGTGATACTTTCAAAATAAATGGCATTTTTGATGGTGCCATACATCTTTGGTTATTTCCTGTTTCATTAAGGAATAAAGCAAAGTAATGGTTGAACTCGTTACCACGAGGGTCAATCACAACATGGGACCAAATGACTGAAAAATTTCTTTTAAAGTATTTTCCACCAGCCAAAATGGCCAAATTTAGGAATGACATATCTTCTTTTGTGCAAAATGACGCAGAAACATTATATGATGCATGGGAAAGATACAAGGATCTCCTAAGGAGATGCCCACACCACGGATTACCTTTGTGGCTTCAAGTCCAAACTTTCTACAATGGTGTGAATTCTTCAATAAGGCAAATGATTGATTCATCAGCCGGTGGAACTCTGAACAACAAAACTCCTGAAGTGACCTACGATTTTATTGAGGAGATGTCATTGAACACTTATCAATGGCAAATCACAAAGGCAAAGTCGACAAAATCAGCCGGAGTTTTCAACATAGACGCAGTGACAATGCTGTCAACACGAGTGGAGTTAATGAATAAAAAGCTTGATAATTTATGTTCTTCGCAGGTACATCCAGTAATGCAATGCAAAGCAAGCAGGAATGTGGCAAATGCTGAGTATCCACCCTACCAACCAGGAGCAGAAAACGAGCAGACAAACTATATAGGTAAAAATTACAGATCCAATAATAATCCTTATAGTCATACTTATAACTCAAGTTGGAGGAACCACCCAAATTTTTCGTGGAGAGGACAAGGAAATCAAGGAATCCAAAGGTAGCAACCTCCTCCAAATTATCAAAATCAGCCCTACCCACAGGAAAAAAAATCAAGCCTTGAAGAGATGCTGACAAAATTCATGGCAGCCACAGAATCTCATCTTCAAAAGACTGATACAAACCTTGATGAACAATAGAAGTCGATGAAAGGACTCGAGAATCAAGTTGGAGAACTTACTAGGTCAGTGGGACACCTCACAAATCTAATTTCTGAACGCCAACAAGGACGTCTACCAAGCAACACAGAAATAAACCCAAAAGAGCAAATCCAATCCATTACAACTCAAGAGGGTACAGAAGTAGATAGACCCACATTAGTGCAAAAAAAGAAGGATAAGATCGAGGTAGCTCAAGAAAAGACAAACCCGATAATCAAAGAATACCAACCTAGCATAACTTATCCCAAAGCATTGAAAAAAAAGGTTCAGAGGAACAATTCGATAAGTTTATGAAACTCTTGAAGAAATTACATATTAACTTACCTCTTCTTGAAGCTCTTTATCATATGCCCAATGCAAGGAAATTCTTAATCAAACTCTTGACGAACAAACGTAAAATAGATGAAGAACACCATGTGGAATTAAACGCAACATGCTCAGCAATGCTACAGAACAGGCTACCACAAAAGCTAAATGATCCAGGGAGTTTTACGATTCCATGCTTAATTGGTAGTTTGACTATTGATAATGCATTAGCTGATTTAGGAGCAAGTATAAATGTTATGCCCTATGCACTGTTTAAACGACTAGGTCTAGGGAAGCCCAAACAAACTAGGATGAGTATTCAACTAGCTGATAAAACTATTAGAATCCCTAGGGGCATTATTGAAGATGTTATAGTCAAAATCGATAAATTTGTTTTCCTAGTAGATTTTATTGTTTTAGACATGGATGAGGAAAATTCATCCCTTTAATTTTAGGAAGACCTTTTCTTGCAACTGCCAAGACTAAAATTGATGTTGCCACAGGAGAACTCATACTTCGTGTAGAGATGATCAGTCAATCTTCAAGCTCTCGACTCAGCCAGAACCACAGAAGATGAAGGTAAGAAAGTCATTTCAATAGATAATCAAATTATTCAACCTCCATCGTAGGAAACATCACGAAGCATCAAAACTGAGCCAACACAAAAGCATACGATCAACAATTTAGAAGAGCAAAAGATATACACCAAAGAAAAGTCGGATCACACGAAGTAAAACCTAAGGAACTACTAGAAGAGCTCATAGGAACATCCAATCACTTTAAAATAGGAGACCAGGTGCTGTTAGACAAAGCCGATCTTCACATCACTTCAATAGAATTGAGAGCAAAGGGAGAAATTCTTCCCAAAGTACACAAAATCTTCCCCCACAACACAGTCGAGGTAAGTAACCCAAAATTTGATAAATTCAAGGTAAATTCTTCTCGACTCCAACTTTGTCATGAAAATAAAATCACAAGCATGAGGGAAGATATTCAAACCTTTAAACCTCCCTAAAATTTTTAAACATGAGGGTAGTCTAGCTTAAAACTATAAACGAGCGCTTTCGGAAGACAACCCGAACATTAGCACTATTTATTTTTAAATTTGTTTTCGTTTCTTTTCTTTCCATCTTTCTTTCCTAAGTATTTAGTTGGAAACTAACACAAAAGTGCTGATTTCCAGACCACACGGACTTACAGGAGAAGGGTCGTGCAAGTCAGTCCAACTTCCCCGACGTCACGAGCCCAACAACCCTAAAGCACGGGTATTAACAAGAACAGCACGGACGTGCCTATGAACCGTGTGAAGCTACTGACTTTCTCGAAATGGGCGTGACTAACTAAGAAACAGGCGTGTAAGAAGCAACATGCCATTAGCCACAGCCATGCTAGGCAGCCATGAGAATGGACACACCCTTGGCACACAGGCATGAGAACAAGCCAGATTTGAAATTTTATTTAAATCCCCACATCCTTCCCTTCTCTCCCACATTCCTTCTTCCTTCTCTTCTTTCAAATTTTTCTTCCTATTCATAGAAAAGATCCAAGACACTTGAGCAACACAAAGATCATGCTAAAGAAACGTAAGCATCATCTCCTTAGAGGAGACCTCAACATGAGTTCATGCCGGCAACTTCACTTAATTGACACATCAAGGGTCTCCAAAACCTTTTTGGTTCTATTTTTCTTTTCTCGTCTTCTTTATTTTCCTTATCTACACTTCTTTTCTGCTTAATTTAATTTATTTCATAGTAGTTTCTTGGTTTTAGGATCTAAAGGCTGCTAGGGAATAACACACCACAGCCTTCGAGGTTACACCCACTTCGAAAACCATCCAACAATAAGGACTTCTTAGTCCATTAGTCTTTTCTTTCAATTTTAGTTTTCTTCTTAGTCTCCTTTTTATTTCCTTAATCTTTAAATTTATTATTAGTATATTATTATTTCTCTATATCTCTTGGCTATATCTTCATAGACTACCCAATTTCTTCATCTAGCAAATTGCTTCTCGATAGCCACTCCATCGGGCCCATAGAAAAACACCATCACTGCCACCAAAGACACCCGAGATCATCAAGATTTTAGGGAGTATTACTTTCCCCACTTATCTTTTTGATTTGGCACATAAATTTCATTATCTATCTTTGTACATTAAGGACAATGTACATCTTAAGTGTGGGGGTAATAGTGCCTAACTTTTTGCATAATTTTCAAAACCCTGAATTTAGTTTTGATCTTAAGTACTATTCTCATATTATTAATTAGGATGAAATTTCTAATGATTTATGATTTTTATTGATATGTTTTAGAGTAAGTCATTGTTAATTGTGCATTGATGATTAAATTTGAAGAATACTAGAGAATCAAGCATGATAAGTCTATTTTTCAAAAATAAAATTGATAGGTTGTTGAACTAAATCTGAGTATTACTTTGAAATTTGAAATCTATAGGGATTGATGTCAAAAACACCCATTAATGATTTTTATTGATATTGAGCCTTATCGAGTATATATTATTTTTCATGCTCACTTTTATTGATATTGAGTGTGTCAACTTTGATTTGTTATTCTAGAACTTGCCTTGTTTATGCATGTCGAGACCACATTAATGATTTGATACATTGAGATGATAAAGGCACCTAGGTTTTAACCCGTTCACTCCACTAAAAAGCCTACCTACACAAATTAACCCTAGTGAACCCCGTTGAATCCTAACAACCTTTTTATTGACTCACCCACTAATATTAACCCAAAATCCCTTTGTATTTGTTATCAACATTCTTTTGACTACCCCTCTATCGAGAATTGACTTGATCAATTGCAAAATTAGGTTATTTCAATTATCAAAGTTCCTTCTATTAAGTTTTACTTAGTTTATTCTTAAAAAAAAAACCCCAAGTTTATTCAATAAAAGAGCTTAGAGCAATTAAACTCCAATTGTTGAAGAAAAGCTCGTATTAAAGTATTATCAAATTTTAAAGTGAATAAAATACTCTTTATTATAGAGTAATTATCAATAGTGGTATTAGTACTTTTCATTCGATGTAAATATTCATATTTAGTTCATTATTTTTTTATTAGGTAATTCATCAATTCAATCTCGATTTTAACTCTCTAATTCAGCCTTTATCCACACCTTTTAACCCAAGCCCCGTTACAACCCTAATAAAGACCTTTTGCTCTGTTTATTATCTCATATACAGTGGTGGAGATTTGATTTTCAGGCAAGCCTATGGGATTAGCTTTTTAGGTTCGACTTTTGAGTGTTTTTTCTTGATCCTTAAACACTTTGAGTGCTTTGAGTGAATCTTTAATTAGGATGCCAATCCTTGTCTATTTTGAATCAAAGGTAATTATTTAAATAAGGGGAGACACCTATGTTTTCATGCAACAAAATCATGACTTATCTCGTTTGAATCTTTAAGGCACTTTGAGCTAAATGATCCATGTATAAATTATCTATGAATTATGATGAGGCATTGTCAATGGGAATTATGAATTTTGGAAAGTTCGTTTTAATTGTAAATTGAGAATTTTGCTTGAGGACAAGCAAAAGCTTAAGTGTGGGGGTATTTGATAAACCGTAAAAGTAACATATTTTAATCCCACATTTAGTATGCTTTTGGATGAATTTATCCTTAATTTATGTAAAAAGGTGCTCTTAATCCTTTCTTTTCATGTCTTATACTCAAGAAAGCACCCAAGGATAAAAAGGACGCAAAATGGGTTTAAAATAGACCAAAATAGGCCAACCCAAGAAGTCGGCACGGCCTGGACTTCATGCCACACGGCCATGCCCCAATATTTAGATTTGTACACGGTTACACCTTGATTTACATGACCGTGCCTCGTCGACAAAAAGCCCAACACGACCTGACCCTGACGTACACGGCCGTGCCCCAATTAGCAGACCCGAAGCACGGCCTCTACCCAGATATTGCATGGGCGTGACATAGCAGTGCCTAAATTAATAGAATGGAGACACGTGCTGGACCACGATTTACACGGGGGTGCCTTAGCCTTGCCCCTACGACGGGAAAAAGCAATTTCACTCAGAATTGGATGATTGGAGCCCAAGAAATGCAATCCTAAGTCCACTCAAACACTTAGGACAAATTTCACTTGAATTACAAGTACTTAGGAGCCAAGTAAAGCATCCCAAACATCTATATAAACAATCCAAGGTAGCAATTCAAGATCATTAAGGTTTTAGCATAGTTTTCTACCAGAGCTTTACTCGTTTAGGGAATTACTCGAAAATAGCCGATTGATCCATCTCGAAGAGTTAGAATTCTACTCAAGACGGAGGATCTCTCCTTCAATTCCTTCAGGGGGTTTTAGGGATTTCTTATGTTTTATTTTATCTTTTCTTTTGAGATGTTCTCTTATTTTATTATAAACTAGATCCTTCAGATACCTAAAGGGGATAAAACCTATGATGGATTTTGTTATTTGATTTATTGGTTTATATGATAAATACTTAGTTTGTTCTTAATTATGTGGCTTAATTTAATCTGATGTGCTTCGGTGGATGAGGAATAGACCCTACCTAAGAGTAGATCTAGCATAATTAAGCGAAGTTGATCGGGTGCCTAGAGATAAGGTTATGAGATTTTGCTGGATTAGGGTGAAACCTAATATGGGAGTCCATTGATCGATTTACTGCTTCCTTAAGGGGTTATTATAAGAGAACGAGAGTTCCACTAATTAACCTAAGGTTAGATGTTATTTGCTTCGAGAGAAGGTTTAATATAGGTTAGGAAGTCTCACGGATCAAGCTAAGTAAAAGAAATCATGTGAATTGAAAGTTAGATAATAAGTGAAGTCATAGGTGGATTCTTTCTGAGGGTATCGTCTTTATCAACTGAGTTTTTCTAAGTTTTTTCCCATTTTATTCTTTTGTCTTTGCATTTAGTTTAAGTATTTCATTAGTCTTAGATAAGTTAATTAATCACTCCATATTTAAGGCTAAATAATAGGAAGAAAGTGAGTAGTAGTACTTTTAGGTTCCTTGGGTTCGATAAGATTTCTTGCCTAAGCTATACCACTGTTCGATAGGTGCGCTTGCCTTTATCGTTGTCGCAGTCAGTCTACATGTTCGATCACTCTTTTATAAATATTAAAACTAGACTGTTTTGCAGCGATCACCCATACTTTCAAATCTTGTCAAGCTTAGGAGGTATATTGGATGCGAGGGGATTAGGCGGGGTTGCGACACAGTCGGGTTATTTCTCATAAATTGAGTGAACCACTCACTCATCATCTGGAAGAAAGCTTGTTTAGCTTCTCCCTCCTGACCGTTCCGTGGCGATCTCGAATCAGAAGGCTATGTCCCTTGTGCGGGAGCAGGCGCATTAATAATATAGCCAAGATATCTAAAGATATAGCCAAGATATAGCCATGAAATCTAAAGAAACATTAATAATATACTAATATTATAATTAAAGACAAAAGAAATAAAGAAAAGAAGACTAAAAAGAAAACTGAATTTGAAAGAAAAGACTAATGGGCTAAGGAGTCCTTATTGTTGGATGGTTCGCGAGGTGGGTGTGACCTCTAAGGCTGTGGTGTGTGATTCCCAAGTAGCCTTTAGAACCTAAAACCAAGAAACTAAATCTAAATAAACTAAACGAAGCATAAGATTTGTAACACCCCTATCTCGTGTCTAATCACCGGATTAGGGTTAAAGGCTTTACCAGACAGATCGAAAACATTTACAGAAATAATCATTCAACCATTCATCAATATCAATCATAATGTCCCTTAAGTAGGTCATCGAGACCTTAAGCATGCTTATATACCAAGTCGGGACTAAATCGAAATACATAAGTAATTTCATAAAAAATTGAAACATTTCTAACATAAAGGGGACACACGACCGTGGGGGTAGGCCGTGCCTCACCCACAGCTACATGACACCCCCGTGCGACCTCCCCGTGGTAGTAATCTACCAAAATCAACATGGTCACCAAGCATGCCTGTGTATTAAGGCCGTGTACTAATAGATCACATACTGCCATTTCTCACACGACCACCAAGCACACCTATGTCGAGGCCATGTGAAATTTAAGCCACATTCTGCCAATTTATCCACTGTCTTAGGCACGCCCTTGTGCCTCAACCGTATGACATTATAGGCCACTTTACAAGGCCAATATGCCACCCACTTAGGGTCTTCCTACAAGCAATATATACCAAAACATAATATGCATATATGGCAACCAAAACATATCAAATGGTTCACTTCATCCATACATTCAATAACAATTCCTTTCATACCAAATTACAAACTAAATCATACATCATTTCAAACATGTATCATCCATTTGCTTAAACAAAATTTAACCATTTCATATGCATCAAAACATATTAAATATATGCTTCATAACTCATTCATTCAAACATTTATCAACTCAAAAGCTTGCCAATACATATAGCCATGCTCACTTCATAAACATATACACCTATCTAGCCTATACATGCTATAATTAGCCATATACATTTTCAAAAGGGCACCAAAATAAGTTTTTGTAGTGTGATGAAGATCTTTAACAATCTCGAGCCTTCAGTAGCTTCGACGACCTATAACACAGAGAAAATACACACACAGAGTAAGCTTTCCGAAAGCTTAGTAAGTCATACACAAATAAACTTGGCATAAAAAGCATATATGCAATTTGATACATTTGCACATCTTATTCACTTAACAATTTATCATGTATATTCTTGATTCATACTTATGACTACATTTGTCACATTTATCCATTCAAAACTCATTTGAAACACATAGCTCATTCATAATCTTTCTTGCATCTCATTCACATTATCCTGTTCAAACATACTTTTCTTCAAATCAAATTCATATGCATACTTACCATTTCATGCATACTTAATGCACATTCAATGCACCTGAATCGGATATTCATTCACTTAATTGATCATAGCTCAGATATACCATTCGTATTGCAGACTTGCCCGTTGAACCCTTAAGAACCTAATAGGATACTCAGAAAGCTCGAAATAGTAGTACAATGCCAACATCCCAGATATCGATGCCACTATCCCAGACAGGGTTTTACACGTATAGATCATAACGATGCCAACGTACTAGACGTGGTCTTACATGAGACAATATGATGCCGATGTCCCAAACATGGTCTTACTCATAAAGTTCATATTGATGCCTACGTCCCAAACGAGGTCTTTTACATAGAATTCATATCGATGCCTACGTCCTAGACGAGGTCTTACACAAATTTCAAATCAACGCCAACATCCCGGACGTGGTCTTACATGATAAAACAGAACAGATACCTATGTCATGACATAGCTAATCCTATCTATTCCTAGGTTCGTATAGGACTTCTCGACTTACCACTATATCAAACTTATTTTGGAATTTACGCACTTAGCATCTCATACTCATTCATTTTCATCGATAGAAATATGAATACATATATTCAATTCAATACAGATAAGTTTATTTACATAGTGACTTACCTCGGATTCGATATATCGAAATGAAAATAGCTACTTGTTAACTTTTGCTTTCCCGCGATCTAAGTCTATTTTCCTTGGTTCTTGATCTAAACATATTCAGAATTAACTCTTTTATTCACTAGTTCATTCAATTCAATCTATAGACACACATTTAGGGCTATTTACAAATTAACCCTCATATTTGCACACTTTAACAATTTAGTCTATTTTTCACAAAACATCAAATTCACAAAATCCACACACACACATGCTTGGCAAAACCTCTCTATGGACTATATAAGCCCAAATATTTCATCAAATTTACAATTTAGTCCCTCAAATTACTATTTTCTCAATTTAGCCCTATTTAGCTAAATTCATCAAAATTTCAAGAACAAAGTATGTTTATCAAATACATATCTTTCATCTAACATCATAAATCATCAAAAATCACATGAGTCCATCAAGAGCTCATCTCAAAAACATCATCAATACTCAAATTTAAAACATGGGCTGGATAGTAGACAAAGCAACGATTACAAAAACGTAAAAATTATCGAAAATCGAAGTCAAAACTTACCTTAATCTTGCTTAAAGCTAGCCGAAACATTCAAAGCTCAAAACCCTTGTTCTTTTTCTCTTATTCGGTCATCAAATAAAGATGAACATGGCTTTTTCAATTGATTTTGGTTTATTAGCCTTTATTTAATCAAATTACTTATTTAACCCTTCCATAATAATTCAAACAAACATACATTAAGGGCACATTTGTCCTTCTAATGCCCACTATCTTAAAAGTGGTCTATTTGCCACTTAAGGCCACAACTTACAAAGCCACAACACATTGATACATTAACAAATAGCAAGAAACTTTCACATTTGATGCAATTTCATCCTTTCTCTTAATTCGACACACAAACGATCAAATTATCACACAAAATTTTCACACAGACTATGTCACATATCATACACATAGAAAATATCATTAAAATATTATATGAACTCAGATTTGTGGTCCCAAAACCACTGTTCTGACTAGGGTATAACCGGACTATTATAAGATTATTAAAGAGAAGGAAATTGAAGGAAAAGAGAAAAAGAAAATAAAAACTATATGGTCTCAAAGACCCTTGGCTTGTTATTTGAATAAAGCGGTGGCATGAACTTATATAAATCGGTCTCCTATAGAGGGATTGTGATTGGCCTCTTACACTTCTTCGGCATGATTTTAGTGTAGCTCAAGAGTTTGAACACCTTTGCTAATGCAAGACAAAAAATTAAAAGAAAAAGAGGGAGGAAAGAAGATGGGGGAAAGGGGAAGGGCTTGTGGTTTAAATAGATTTTTACTTCTGACGCTATTCCATGCCCGTGTATCTAGAGCATGTTACTTTACACGGTTGTATCGCACGACCGTGTTTAGAGGCGTGTTGGAGATTAAACGTTCGTGGTCGATAAGTTAGTATCTTTTCAATGTCGTGTCGCACGACCGTGTTCTAGGCGTGTTAGAGTGCCATGCCCGTTTGTCTCTGATGCCACGCCCATTTTATAATGGAAATATTGACCCAAGGCCGCTTCACACGGCCATGGTGGGGTAGGTGAGCCCGTGACTTTTGCAATTGGTTAGGTAGGATTCGTATAGCCTCTGCTATGTAAGTACAGTGATTCGAAGTACCCACATGGCTATGACCACGGCCGTGTGCTAGATCGTGTGCTCTGAGAATCTGTATTTTTCAATTTATTAAATTCTAAAAGAGAAAATAGAGATAAGAATAAAACTAAAACTACAAAATAAAAATTATTGTTAGTACGCAGGCTGCCTCCCGAAAAGCACTCGTTTATAGTCTTAAGCTAGACTCTTCTCGAAAAAATTTCAGGGGGTTTAAAGGTTTGAACATCTTCCCTCATGCTTATAGTTCTATTTTCATGACAAAGTTTAAGTCGTGAAGCGTTTACCTTGGAGGTGTCGAATGTTGAGTTGCAAACATCGACTATTTCATGTGGAAAGATATTATGGATCTTAAGAAGAATTTCTCCCTTTGGTTTCAGGTCTGTTGGAGTGATGTGGGGATCTACTTTGTCTAACAGTACCTGGTCTCCTATTTTGTAGTGGTTTGATGTTCCTATGAGCTCTTCTTGTGGTTCCTCTAGTTTTACTTCGTGCGGTTCTTCTTTGACGTGTGTCCTCTACTCTTGAAACTTGTCAATCCTAAGGTCTTGTCCCTTGTAGGATTCTTCTTTATTGTTTTGGGACTTATGAGTCGGCTCAAGGTTGTCTTTATGTGGTGTTTCCTATGATGAAAGTTGAACAATTTGATTATCTATTGAAGTGACTTTCTTACCTTCATCATCTGTTGTTCTGGCCGAGTTGAGAGCTTGAAGCTTAATCAATTCATCTCCTATGCGAAGTATGAGTTCACCTGTGGCAACATCAATTTTAGTTCTAGTAGTTGCTAAGAAAGGTCTTCCTAGAATTAAGGGGATTGAGTTATCCTCATCCATGTCCAAAACAACAAAATCTACTGGAAAAGCAAATTTATCAATTTTTACAAGTACATCTTCAATGATGCCCCTAGAAATTCTAATAGTTTTATCAGCTAGTTGAATACTCATCCTAGTTTGTTTGGGCTTCCCTAGACCTAGTCATTTAAAAAATGCATAAGGCATGACATTTATACTTGCCCCTAGATTAGCTAACGCATTATCAATAGTTAACCTACCAACTAAGCATGGAATCGTAAAACTCTCTGGATCTTTTTGTTTCTGCGATAGTCTATTTTGTAACATTGCCGAGCATGTTGCGTTTAGTTCCACGTGGTGCTCTTTCTATTTTGTGTTTGTTTGTCAAGAGTTGTCTTAAAAATTTCCTCGAGTTTGGCATCTAGAAAAGAGCTTCAAGAAGGGGTAAGTTAATATGTAATTTCTTTAAAAGTTTAAGAAATTTACCAAACTGTTCCTCTGAATTATCTCCTTTTAATGCTTCGGGATAAGGTATGTAAGGTTTGTGTTCTTTGATTATTGGTTTTGGCTTTTTGTGTCTACCTCTATTTTACCTTTTTCTTTCTTGGTTTCTTGTGCTATGGTGGGCTCATCTACCTTTGTACCCTTTTGAGCTGTGATGGCTTGGATATATTCTTTTGGGTTTATTTCTGTGTTACTTGGTAAACGTCCTTATTGACATTCAAAAATCAGCTTTGTGAGATGTCCCACTGACCTAGTAAGTTCTTCAACTTTATTCTCGATCCCTTTGATCGATTTTTATTGTTCATCAAGTGCTGCTTCAGTCTTTTGGAAACGAGAATCTGTAGCTGCCATGAATTTCATCTGCATCTCTTCAAGGTTTGATTGCTTATCTTGTTGATATGGCTAATTTTGATAATTTGAAAGAGGTTGCTGCCTTTGATTTCCTTGATTTCCTTGTCCTACCCACGAAAAATTTGAGTGGTTCCTCCAACCTGCATTGTAAGTGTTACTATAAAGATTATTATTGGATCTGATATTGTTACCTATATAGTTTATGCGCTCATGTTACGCTCCTAGTTGGTAGGGTGGGTACTCGATTCGCCACATTTCCACCCGCGCATTGCATTCTTGGATGTACTGTGAAGAACATAAATTATCAAGCTTTTATTCATCATCTTCACTGTGTTGTGACATTATTCTGCGTCTATGTTAAAAACTCCATTGATTTTATCGGTTTGGCCTTGTAATTTCCATTGATAGGTATTTAATGATATCTCTTTAATAAATTTGTAAGCCGCTTGTGAGTTTTGTTATTCAAAGTTCCACCTTTGAAGAGTCAATCATTTGCCTCGTTGAAGAATTCACATCATTGTAAAAGTTTGGACTTGAAGCCACAAAGGTAATCCGTGGTGTGGACATCTTCTCGGAGATCCTTATATCTTTCCCATGCACCATATAATGTTTACTGCGTCATTATGCACAAAAGAAGATATGCCATTCCTAAATTTGGTATTTTTTTGGTGGTGGAAAGTATTTTAAAAGAAATTTTTCGATCATTTGATCCCATATGGTGATTGACCCTCGTGGTAACGAGTTCAACCACTTCTTTGCTTTATTCCTTAATGAAAAGGGAAATAACCGAAGACAAATGGCATCATCAGAAATGCCATTTATTTTGAAGGTATCACAAAACTCTAAGAAATTAGCTATATAAGTATTCGGGTTTTCGTCCTACAAACCATCAAATTGAATAAACTGTTGAATCATTTGTATTGTGTTAGGCTTTTAATTCAAAATTGTTAGCAGCTATAGCAAGCCTAACAATACTAGATTCTGCTCTTGTCAAATTAGGTTTAGCATAATCATACATAGTACGCGGAGCCTTCTGTTTTTGAACATTTGGTGGTGGATTGTTTTCGTCCATCCCTTCAGTAGGATTGGATCTGTCTTGTTGTTCTTCTCTTTGGTAATCTAGAGCTCGTCTAGTTTCTCTACGATTCCTGTGAGCGGTAGCTTCAATGTCATTTTTGTACGCTAAAGGACCTCTCGGGTTCCTTCTAGTCTTAAACTAGAGGTACCTGCTAGGAGAAGAAAGAAAGAATTAAAAATTTAATCTAAACTAAAAATAAAAGTAAATTGTGAAAAAATAATCAAATAATGGCTAAAGTAATAGAAATAGAGCTTTCTTAATATTTTAGTGTTCCCCGGCAACGGCGCCAAAAACTTGATCGTGCCAAATAGTTGAGTTTTAATATTTATAAATAATGATCGAACATATAGAATAACTACGACAATGATGGAGGCAAGTGCACCTATCGAACAGGCAAGATTGTTTTATCGAACCCGAAGGAACCTAAAAGTACTACTACTCACTTTTTTTCTATTATTTAGCCTAAAATATGGAGTGATTTATTAATCTAAAACTAATGACAAACTAAACTAGATGCAAAGACAAAACAATGAAACTTTTGGAAAAAGACTGTGGAAAAACTCAGTTGATTACGGCGATACCCTCAGGAAGAATCCACCTATGACTTCTCTTGTTATCTAACTTTTAATTCATGACTTATTTACTTAGCTTGATCTGTGAGACTCCCTAACCTATATTAAACCCTCTCTCGAGGCAAATAACGTCTAATCCTTAGGTTAGTTAGTAGAACTCACGTTCTCTTATAATAACCCCCTAAGGAAGCAATAAATCGATCAATGGACTCCCATATTAGGTTTCACCCTAATCCGACAAAATCTCGTCACCCTATCTTTAGGTGTGCTATCAACTTCGCTTAATTATGCTAGATCTACCCTTAGGCAGAGTCTATTCCTCCTCCACCTAAGCACATCAGATTAAATTAAGCAACATAATTAAGAACAAACTAAGTACTTATCATATAATTTAGAAATCAAATAACAAAATCATCATAGGTTTTATCCCTTCGTATCTCAAGGGTTTAGTTCATAACAAAATAAGAAAACATCTCAAGAGAAAAGATAAAACAAAACATAAGAAATCCCTAAAACCCCCTGAAAGAATTGAAGAGGAGATCCTCTATTTTGAGTAGAACTCCGGCTTATTGAGATAGATCAACTGACTATCTTCGAGTAATTCCCTGAATAAAAGCTCTGGCAAAAACTCTGCCCAAAACTCCCTCCTTTAGAACGGCTGCATTGGGTTGTTTATATAGGCTCATTAGATGCTTTACTTGGCTCCTAAGTACCTCATTCAAGTAGAATTACTATTAAGGTGTTTAAGTGGACTTAGGAGTATGTTTCTTTGGCTTCAAGCATCCAAATCCAAGTGAAATTGCTCATTCTGTGCAGAGCACGCCCATGGCTGCCTGCATAAATCATCTTCAGTAGTGTCTCGATTATGTCGATTGGGGCACAGTGTGTGAGTCATGGCATGGCCGTGTTAAGTAATTTGACGAGGCACTGCCATGTGGCTTCAAGTTCAGGCCGTGTCAATTTCCTCTTTGGCCCAAATTGGTCCGCTTTAAGCCCGTTTTATGTTCTTTTTATCCTTAGGTGCTTTCTTGAGTATAAGATATGAAAAGAAAGGATTAAGAGCACCTTTTTACATAAATCATGGATAAATCATCTAAAAAATACTAAATTTGGGATTAAAATATGTTACTTTTACAGTTTATCACATACCAGATCCGATCATAACGTTTAGGCCGGGTTTGAATGTTACAATTATGGTATCAGAGCCAAGTTACAAAACTCGGCTATGGAACGGGTTCAAAAACATTTTCCAAAATTAGGTTGAAATATGGTTTGGAAAAAATTATATGTTTTCTGGAAGTATGGCACCTTAGTCTTCGGCACCAAATCCATACGGTAAGTCTTCTGACTATTGGTTGATTTGTATGAAAATATTATATTGTGTTGTGATTGCTAGTTTTAAGAGATTCAATTTTAGAGATTGAGGCCTTTAGAAATTTGTTTTGCGAGAATCTACTTCTAATTCTATCTTTATAAGCTATCCGTTAATAAACAGTGGAAGATATACTAATTTATAAAATTTGTAATCAGATTAATTCGATTCCGTGATCATGAGCGCTAGAGGACGAGGACGTGGTATACGCGACCGTGGTAGAGGCCGGGGTGTTGAGGCTAGACCCTCGGAATCAGGACATGGGCCAGAAGGTGAAATGCCAGCATCACTAATAGTGAAAGTAATATCTCAAGACCGAACTAGAGGGGATGATGCTTTGTCCCAAGCTATGCTGCGTGTTCTGGAGCGGGTTGCTAGAGCAAGCACAGGATAGTAGCTCGAAAATCTATTCTGGCGACTTCAAGCCAATGGGGCTGAGATATTTAGAGGTATTTCTAGTGTGGCTTCAAATGTAGTGGAGTATTATCTGGAAGCAGTCGAGCGGATTATGGATGATTTAGACTGCACGGCAGAGGAAAAGTTGAAAGTAGTGTTCCTCCTTCGAGATGAGGTGTACCAGTGGTGGCTCACGGTAAGGGATGGTACACCAATGGATCGTATTACTTGGGACTTCTTTAAGACAGCGTTCCAGGGAAAATATGTTGAGGCAAGCTATGTGGACGCTCAGAGGAATGCATTTCTAAACTTGGTCCAAGGAAATAAGTCAGTGGTAGAGTATGAGGCGGAGTTCTTGCGTTTAAGCCGCTATGCTCGGGGTATCTTACAACTGATCATGAGTATTGTGTTCAATTTGATGATGGTCTGCGAGATGAGTTGCGAGTACTGATAGCTCCGCAACGGGAAAGAGAGTTTGCCATTCTGGTTGAGAAGGCAAAAATAGCCGAATAGGTAAAGCGATCTGAGAGGTAGAATCGGGATAAGGATAGGGGTAGGAATAAGAGGAACTTTGAGTCATCAGGATCTGCTGGGGGTTTTCAAAAGAGGTCTAGGTTTGAGGGGCCGGGTCAAGTTACGATGCCTGTTGCCATTGGTCGGTCTCAATCGTGTACTCGATGTGGGAATTTTCATTCGGGGGAGTGTTGGGTAAGAAATAGAGGATGTTTTAGGTGTGGATCAATGGATCATCGGATAAAAGACTATCCACAAGAGCCAGACAGGGCGCGATCAGTAGGTCGAGGATATACACAGTCTGGAAGAGGTGGGCAGCAGCCACCGAGAGGTTGTGGTCTGGTCAGAGGAGAAATGGATTTGGTCAAGGGCGTGGAGCACTGGGCAGAGGGCTGGGAGTGGATTGGTTTATGCGGCTAGACATCAAGAGAATGGTGATGTACCGGATGTCATAACCGACACGTTCTTTATTTTTGGTGTGCCATTTACAGCTTTGATAGATATTGGGTCTACACATTCATATGTTGCTAGTACCATGTCTGGGACTTTGAGTGTAGAATCTAAGGTTGCTTCTAGAGATATGACTATGATTAGCCCTTTAGGACAATCTGTAGTGGTGAACAAACTATTTAGGAATGTGCCTTAGAAGTGCAAGAGATTGTTTTCCTGGCTGACTTGATGGAATTGTTGTTTGGTGAGTTCGACTTGATTTTAGGCATGGACTGGTTAGTTAAGTATCGAGCAAACTTCGATTGTGCTGCTAAGTGCATGATATTGAAGACTCCCAAGGATGAGGAGGTGCTGGTGATAGGTGAGAGAAGAAATTACCTGTCCAATGTGGTGTTTGCACTAAAGGCTGAAAGGATGGTGCGAAAGGGATGCGAGGCGTTCCTAGCTTTCATCAGTACTTTGGATGTCAAGGAATTATCTGTAAGGGATGTTAGAACGGTGAAAAAATTCTTGAACATCTTTCCAGAATAGCTTCTAGGGTTACCTCCGGATCACGAGGTGGAGTTTGGCATTGATCAACTTTCGGGAACAGCTCCAGTGTCCGTCACCCTATATAGGATGGCTCTGAAGGTTCTGGTAGAACTTAAAACTCAAATTCAAGAATTGTTGGACGTGGAATTATCCGACCAAGTGTGTCTCCGTGGGGAGTGCTGGTGTTGTTCGTTAAGAAAAAGGACGGGTCAATGCGAATGTGCATTGACTATAGGAAATTGAACAAGTTGACGATTAAGAACAAATACCTATTGCCGAGGATTGAAGATCTGTTCGATCAGCTACGAGGTGCTTGATCTTCTCGAAGATAGACTTGAGGTCAGGGTATTATTAGTTAAAGGCCAAGGAGATGGATATTCATAAGACTATTTTTTGAACTCGTTATAGTCACTACGAGTTCTTAGTGATGCTATTCAGGTTGACGAATGCACCAGCTGTATTCATGGATATGATGAACCGGATATTCCAACCCTACCTTGATCGGTTTGTCATAATGTTCATAGACGATATATTGGTATATTCAAGGACTGAGGAGGAGTATGATTCGCATCTTCGGATAGTTCTGTAGATTTTGAGAGAGAAGCAATTGTATGCCAAATTCATCAAGTGTGAATTTTGGTTGAGGGAAGTTACCTTCTTGGGGCATGTTGTTTCTGCCGAGGGGATTAGGGTTGATCCCTGAAATATTGAAGCTATTTTGGATTGGAAATCACCAAAGTCAGTAGTAGAAATTCGAAGTTTCCTTGGGTTAGCTAGGTACTATAGAAGGTTTGTTATGGGATTCTCGTTGATTGCTACACTATTAACCAAGCTATTACGGAAAGGGATACCATTCGTATGGACTGATAAATAGTAGGAAAGCTTTGAGAAGTTGAAGAAGATTTTAACGGAGGCACCAGTGTTGATTCAGCCTGAGGCTAGAAATGAGTTTTTCGTCTATTGTGATGCGTCGCACACAGGTTTAGGATGTGTGTTGATGAAAGAAAGTAAGGTGATATCGTATGTGTCTCGGAAATTAAGACCACATGAAGTGAATTATCCCACTCACAATTTGGAGTTAGCTGCGATAGTGTTCGTCCTAAAGATTTAGAGACACTACTTGTATTGAAGAAAAGTCAATTATCTATACCGATCATAAGAGCCTGAAGTATCTCCTTACCCAGAAGGATTGAATTTAAGGCAGTGGAGATGGATTGATTTGTTGAAAGATTATGACTACTCGATTGAGTATCACCCCGGTAAAGCTAATGTAGTGGCGGATGCATTGAGTTGTAAGATAATATCGAATTTGAGGGCAATGTTTGCTCATCTCAGTTTGTATGAAGATGGAAGCTTGTTAGCAGAACTTCAACTGAAGCCTTCATGGATAGGTCAGATTAAAGAAAAACAATTGTCAAACGAATTGTTAAGTTCTCAACTTCAGCAAGTGTAAGGTGGTGAGACAGAAGATTGTGGTCTGAGCAGTGAAGGGGTATTATGCTTTTGTGGAAAGGTTTGTATGCCGAAGGATTCTGAGTTGAGGTAGATGATTCTGCGGGAGGCGCATAGCAACCCATACGCTATGCATCCCAGTGGGAGTAAGATGTATCGAGATTTGCGTGAATAGTTTTAGTGGCCAGGTCTGTAACATCCCGAAATTGGGCCTAGTAGAATTGGGCTCAATGGGCCTTAGGCGTAGTAGTATTTAAAATTTTTGAGAATAAGAGAATGACTTTAATGCAAGTTGGATCTAGTAGGTGAGTGATTTTGGAAGGTTAGGGGGCTTCTATGAAGTCTTGGGATCAAACTTGGGCTTAGGAAAAATTTTGGTTTTAGGTGAATAAAACCCTGGGAGTTAGTAGGTAGGCTTTAAGAATAAAATGTGGAGAAAATGACACAAGCGAAGTGTGTGGTGTAGTGGCAAAATGACGCCACATAAGAGGCAAGGGGGTGACACCAAAAAGGAAGGAAGGAGGTCCAAGGTTCAAGTCTTGGCTTTTGCATTTTAGTTTTCTTTTTATATGGACTTTAGAATTTGGCCATAGATTTATATTTAGTTGTGCATGGATTTAGACAAAAGAGGAGCTTGTGGCCAAGTGGCTAGCGGCATGGATTAAGTTACAGGGGAGCCTGAGTTTGAATCTCATGACAATCAAAGGAGTATTTATTTTGTGGATTGGACGGGAAGAGTTTGAGTTGGATTTAAACTCTACTGACGGAGCGATCTTACATCGAAAAGATACAAAGAAGGAAGGTGAGAATCTAGCTATATATAGAGCTGTCTAGGAGGAGAAGGAGCATACCTGGTTAGCGTTGGGCATAAGAGTGCTCGGAGCGCAGTTTAGCAGCTTCAAATTCCTATCAGGTGTGTGTACTCTCTCTACTATAGTTGTAGAGCGGCAAATACCGAAATGCCGGTCACACAGCGATGGTAGCCACACGAGCGTACGAGCGCACGTGTGGAAGCTTTGACGCGATAGTCGAGGCCACCATGAGTATTCTTGTGGGGGTGGGTTGTTGGGCCATGATGGCCCGAAAGGGGCCAAGTGGGCTCAATGGGCCTGGGGGCCATATGAGTAAATTGTATGATTGAGTAGTAGATAGTGAACTAGACAAAGTGAATCTCATTTATGTGGCTAGGTTTGGGCTAAATGGGCCACACGAGTGTGTGGGTGCACTTGGGGCGAGAATGGGCCTTAGGCCCATTCACATCATTATCTCTGTTTAGAATACTTGAGTCATTCGAGGCGATAATGGACCTTCTTTTGAGTCGTTAATACCCTAATTTGTAAAATGACCAAAATACCCCTAGTTTGTAAAATAACTAAAATATCCCTGGTTTGTAAAATGACCGAATTACCTCTGGTTTGCAAAATTACCAAATTACCCTTGGTTTGTGAAATTATCGAATTACCCCTAGTTTGTGAAATTATCGAATTACCCCTAGTTTGTGAAATTACCGAATTAACCTTGGTTTGTAAAATTACCAAAATACCCTTGGTTTATAAATTACCAAAATACCCCTAGTTTGTAAAATTATCGAAATACCCCTGGTTTGTAAAATTACTGAAATACCATAATTTGTGAAATTACTGAAGTGCCCTAGTTTACAAAATTATCGAAATACCCCTGGGTTGCAAAATTATCGAATTACCCTTGGTAGGTAAATTATTGGAATACCCTCGGTGGGTAAAATTACCTTTATACTCTTAGGGGTTGATAGTGTGATTGTGTGTAATACTCTTTTAAATATGTTTATGCTTTGTTTAATGCCGAAACTTCGGCATTAGTTGTTCTTTTACACTTGGTGAGTAAAAGCATGACATCAGGTTAGTGACCTTTATCTGTGCTAAATATGTAATTTTACTGACATGATTATTTGAACACTCTGAACATCTGATATATGTTGATATCTGTTATATGCATACATCATGATTTTATGTTGCACAAGGAGATATGCCATGATTAAGAGTGGAAGTGCATATGGTGGCTTTTGCCATTTCAGCCTGGTGACTTTGTTACAACTATGATGATCTGGTGGCTTTTGCCATTTCAGCCTGGTGACTTTGTCACAACTATGATGATCTGGTGGCTCTGCCACACTCTGTGTAATATCCAAATTTATGGGTTATGCGTTAATACTAAATTGTATGAGGTAGCATGCCTATGTGTGCTCTGAATTGTGTTGCTTGAATTTTGGAAACTTTAAAGTGTAGAAAATGCCTTAGAAATTATTCGATTTTAAGTTTAAAAGAGGAAGCTAAGCCTAAGAGGCCTTAAGAAAATTAGTAGGGGAAATATGACACAAAAACGGGCTTGTTTAAGTGGCTTGGAGGTGCCACTTAGGGCCTCAGCATGTGATGCCACAAGCTGGGTGTAAGGGCCTTGGTTCGAGCTACAAGGGAAGCAAATAAAAGAGTTTAATTTTGCTGCAAGGAGAAGAGGTGTTGGATGGCAATGGGGCACTGAGTGGAGGTGTGTAGATTAAGTTAAATTCCTTTTAAAAAAATTTGGCTAAGGTAAGGGATAAATGATGGATTATTTTTCTTTATTAATCTTAAATGAAGTGATAAGAAAAAAAAGGTGGAATTTGAGAGGAGGATGAGTGTTGGCCGGCCAAGGGATTATTTGGTGATCAATTTCAGTCATAGCCGATTTTCTAAAGGGAGGTTTAGAGGTTCTTTTTGGTTCTTCTTTCTTTCTCTAGTAGAGTGCTGAAATTTTCACCTTTTTCTCTTTTGACCAAAAGCCGAAAGTTTGAAACCATTTGTGCATCTTTTCCTTTCTTCTCTCACATTTTATTTCTCTTTACTCACTCCGTAGAAATCAAAACTTACCCTCTCATCTTTAGCAAGGCCAAAACCTCTCTACCAATCTTCATTATTACTGAATTCTGTTAGCCTACTTCTTCTTCATCTCACGATTCTTTCTAACATCAAAGCCGAAGATAATTCAGGCTATAGCCGATTTGATCATAACATTAAAACCGAATTCCCTATTGAGGTCATAGCTAAATGCTCCTCTACTCTTTTGGAGCCGAGTTGATCATTTAATCAGGAGTCGAACCTTTCTATTTCAAGCAAGGAGATTCGATTGAGTTGGTAAGGGATTCGTGACATTTAACTTTCCTATCTTTTTCTTTTAGATTAGCCGAAAGTTGGACTCTAACCCCATTAGTGTTCTTTGACCGAAGCTACAAAGGATCTTTCGGGATTTGTCAATAGTCAACTAAAAAGGATGATATCTTCGGGATTTCCATAGCCAAGGTAAGTAATATGTGGTATTTGGCCAAGGGCCATTTGTTGAGATTAAATGTTAGATTGGATCTAACATATATCTGTAGGGATTTTGAAAGATACCATAATTAAGAAGCTAACTCGGGATTTAGATCCGCCAGGTAAGTGAATCTGACATTCGGCTAAGACCATACTTAGTGACTTAGATCTATTTCTTACTTCGTTTAAAATCTAAAACTAACTAGTTCAGTGGTTTAGTGTCTAACCGATTGCAAGAAGAGTCATCACATAGTTTTCGGGATTTGATTAGTAATCAAATCGGCAACAAGGTAAGATTTTGGTTGCGATAATCCTTCGGGATATGGTCTTTTGGCCGAATGGCCTTTAACTAAAATGATTAGTGTTGGCCAAATGTAGGAACTTGAGATCTAGAGGATTAGATCGGGACATTCGGGATTTCTATGAATTCGCTAAGTAAGTCAGGTGTGTACCGCACACTAGCTCTTAATAGATTTAAGGCATCAATTTAATAAATGTGTTTATAATAATGTGACATATGGCCAACCATGCAATGGTACAAAGTACCCAGGTACGTTTACCCACTCCTACTATGAGTATGATATGATCTGTTATGGCATATATGTGAAACTATAAGAATTTGAATAAGGAATATGACATGGTTAATGCATAATTGTATGACATGGGGCATATGGGTGATATGTAAAGGGGAAGTGATCTGGTGGTATTATAGCACAATATCTGAATGTGGTGACTTATGTCACGAAATCTGAATGTGGTGACTTATGTCACAAAATAATTATCTGGTGGCTATGCCACAATATTTATAAGGGCGATGAGCATGTCGTCTGCAGCAACTGCCTTCGATGATGTGTAGCGGATGGAGGGTCGACTTAGTAGTCCCCACGGTGTGATGGTTGGTACGGGTGATGTGTAGCGGATGGTTATCTAGGTTTGGGTTCGGGTTTGCATCATTGATTATATATGTTTATTATGTATGATTTCACATGCCTAAATTGTTTGAGACTTGTGTTGGTTGTTACACACTGAGTCTGTTTGACTCACCCCGTTGTGGGATTATTTTTTCAGGGGACACTTAGTAATGGATCGGGTCGGCAGGAGCTCAGTGGTGGCCATGCTCAACTCAGAGATTCTTTAATTTTTATTAGTTTTAATATTTCAGTTTTGAATTTATTTCGGGATTTGCTTTGATGTAATAAGGCCACTAGTATGAAACTGTTTATGCATGCGTTTAAATGATTCTAGTAGGATACGATTTTTATCAACTTAAAGATAGAGTAAATTTTATTAAACCTAAATGTTAAATATTTTGTCACCCAATCGAAACCGTTTAAAAAAAAATTGGACCCAACACAAATCAACTATTTTCAAAAACACGAAAAAATTTGGGAAAGTTCAAATAAGAGTTGAATGGTTTTTCCTAGAAGCATGCCAGATCCGGTCAGGGCTTGTGGGCCGGGTTTGGGGTGTTTAGCTTGGTATCAGAGCCCGGCTCAAAACTCAGCCTTGAGGGCTTTTAAGGCCCAAAATGTTTTCTTTCTTTTGAAAATGGGTTTTATTAAGAAATGAGCACGTTTTTCTGGCATGGCACCTGAGTCTCTGGCCCGAAGTCCACCAAGTAAGTACTCCTAACTCTTCTGTGATTTGTATGTGGGAATATATAGGGACGTAGACTAGTGGACTAGGAATTATTAAACCCTAGGATTAGTCTACTTCAACACCAAGTTACATAAAACTTAAAGTCAACCAAACAAACCTGTGTCTGAGTCGCTGAGTTAAAGGTGTGGCAACCGTTGCGCATGTCTAGGATTGGATTCAATGGGAGCTTAGTATTTAAGCAGTCTTAGTGACTCACCTCCTCTCCACTCGAATCCTACCTGGTGCGTAGTGACGATTCACCCTAACCAAGAGGACTCAGCCACTGGCTAAATCCAATAACTAAAACCCAAAAGGGACTAGCCATATTTTTATAAAAACCCTAGTCTTAAAATCACCAATTTACTCCTAGATGTGTAGGAAAACTATTTTGAAAATTTTCCAAAATATTCTTGATTTACAAAATTATCCGAATAACCCTGGTTAAAAAAAATTACTAAAATGCCATTGGTTCATAAAATTTCTATATTACCCACAGTTTTTATCAAGATTTTCTTACCTTATAAAAATATCCAAAAACCCTATTTTTGAAAAATATTAAGATACCCTGATTTGCAAATTGACCGAATTACCCCTAACCTGTACAAATGACCAAAGTACCCTTAGAATGGAAAGTTACCAAAGTACCCTCAGTGAGGAAAATTACTGAAGTACCCTCAAATTAGAAATCTTTAAAAATACCCTTGTTTTGAAAAGTCACCAGGAACCATATTCTGCAAAAAATTATCGAAATGACCCTTGCTTGTAAAATTACAAAAATACCCCTAGTGTATAAAATTACCATTTTACCCTTGAAATTTTCTTACCAAGTATTTCAATTTTGAAAAAAAAACTATATACCAGAAATTTTTACTTTGTAAAATTTTCAAATACCCTAACTTGGAAAATTACCAAAATACCCCTATAGGATAAAATTACAGAAATACCCCTGGGTAGTGGAAAACAACAAACAATGACAACTACAACATTTTTCTGTAATGAACGCAAGTTCATGAGTGTGATTGAATGAATGAATTGAGACTGTATGTGTATGAAATCGAAAGAACTACTCCCTAGAACTAATGAACATAAGACAGTTCGTGATAAATCAGTGGAAAAAAAAACTAATTCATAAAATTCTTTAATCAGATAAACGCGATTTGGAAGCATGAACTCTAGGGGACGAGGTCGTAACGTGTGAGGCCGTAGAAGAGGCCGAATGATCGTGTCAGAGCCCGTTAGGTCCGGACAAGGGTCTGAAAATGAGATGCCATCACCACCAGCCGCTGATGTGGAATATCAGGATCAGACAGGGGAAGATGCAGTATCACAGGCGATGCTACAAATTTTGGAAAGGGTGGCTGGAGCGGGTGGAGGCATGGGAGCTCGAAAGTCAGTACCTGAGCGACTTCGAGCCAACGGAGTTGAATTTTTTCATGGAGTATCTGGTGTGGCACCCAATACGGCTGAGTATTGGTTAGAGGTGACGGAGTGAATTATGGATGACTTGGACCTGACCGCCGAGGAGAAACTGAAAGGGGTAGTGTCGCTACTCCGTGATGAGTCATATTAATGGTGGCTCACAGTGCGGGATGGTGCTGCCATGAGATGATCTTACTTGGGAATATTTTAAGGTGGCATATCTGAAGAAGTACATTGGAACCCGGTTATGTGGATCTGTGAGAGGAAGGCATTTTGAGGTGGTTCAAGGAAATAAGGCAGAAGCGAGTCGAGGCTGAATTTTTAAGGTTGAGCCGTTATGCTCGAGGTATCGTGTCAACGAGCATGGCGGTGTGTCCGGTTTGAAGGCGGTGAGGGATGATCTAAGGTTGTTGATAGCTCCACGAGAGCGGAGTTCTACGTATTGGTAGAGAAGGCTAAGGTAGCCGAAGGAATTAAGGACTCCGTGAGGCAGAACATGGATCGAAATAGGCAGAAGAGAGGTTTTGGATCATCAAGGTCTTCAGGGAATGTACAAAAGAGGCCTAGAAGTGATGGGCCACGAGGTCAGCAGGCTGCTACGGGAGGATAGTATCGTACTTGTGGTCAATGTGGAAAAATGCACCTAGGAGAGTGTTGGAAGAAAACGGGAGGATGCTTTAAGTGCGGGTCTAAAGATCATATGATTAAGGACTATCCGATAAAGATAGACAGAAATCGACCAACAGGTCAAAGTTCTAATCAGGCTGGAAGAGGTGGACAGCAGCCTCAGCGGGGTCGTGGTCCGAATGGCAGAGGTAACGGTGCTAGAAGGGGACAAGGAACACCGGGCAAAGGTGTTAATAATACAGAGGTGAGACAACTGAGTTTAGTGTATGTAGTTCATCGGAAGGAGGACGGAGACGCACCGGATGTTGTAACCAGTACGTTCCTTATATTTGGCAAGCCTTACTTTGCTTTGATTGATGTTGGTTCTACCCACTCTTATGTTGCATGTAGAGTAGTTGAATCTCTAGGAATAGCCTCTGAACTATCTAATGGGAGATGACTGTAGTAAGCCCATTAGGTCAAACTGTAGTGGTGAATAAGATGTTTTGGAGTGCACCTTTGGAGCTTCAGAGAGCGGTATTTCCTGCCGACTTAATGGAATTACCCTTCGAAGAATTTGATATTATACTTGGCATGAACTGGCTAGTGGAGCATTGGGCTGTATTTGATTGTGCAGCTAAATGAATGGAGTTGAGGACCTTAGAGGAGGAGGTGATAGTTATGATAGGGGAAAGAAGAAACTACTTGTCTAACGTAGTTTCAGCCTTAAAGACTGATGAGATGGTTCGAAAGGGGTGTAAGGCATTTCTGGCTTTCGTTAGTGCTTTGGATGCGAAAGAAGGGGGAGTTAATGGAATTAGAACCGTAAGGGAGTTTGTGGATGTCTTTCCGGAGGAATTACCAGGAATACCCCCGGACAGGGAGGTGGAGTTTGGAATTAACTTGCTGCCAGGAACAGCTCCTGTGTCAATTGCTCCGTACAGAATGGCATCAAAAGAGTTGGTTGAGCTCAAGGCACAGATCCAAGAGCTGCTAGACCGTGGGTTTATTCGACCCAGTGTGTCTTCATGGGGAGCACCGGTCTTGTTTGTGAAGAAGAAGGACAGAACTATGCACATGTGCATAGATTATCGTCAGATGAATAAGTTGATCATTAAGAACAAGTACCCTTTGCCAAGGATTGACGACTTATTCAATCAGCCTAAAGGGGCGGCAGTATTCTCAAAGATAGATCTAAGGTCTGGATATCATCAGCTTAAGGTGAAGGAGGCTGATATCCATAAGACGGCTTTCTGAACAAGGTACGGGCATTATGAGTTCTTAGTAATGACGTTCGAATTGACAAACGCCCAGTCGCGTTTATGGACATGATGAATCGGGTTTTTCAACCCTATCTAGACCGATTTTTTGTTGTGTTCATAGGCGATATTTTGGTGTATTTGAAGTCTGATGAAGAACATGATGAGCACCTCCGAGTTGTGTTGCAAGTGTTAAGGGAAAAAAAGCTCTACGCCAAATTCAGCAAGTGTGAATTTTGGCTTAAGGAGGTTACATTTTTAGGTCATGTGGATCCTCAGAAGATTGAGGCAGTTTTGGATTGGAAACCCCTTAAGTCTGTGGTAGAAGTTCAGAGTTTCTTGGGATTAGAAGACTATTACCGAAGGTTCGTGGAAGTGTTCTCATCAATAGCCGCACCTTTGATAAAGTTATTAAGGAATGAGGTACATTTCATATGGACTGATAAGCAACAGGAGAGCTTTGTGAAGCTTAAAAGAGTCTTGACCGAAGCTCCAGTTTTGATTCAGCCAGAGGCAGGAAGGATTTTATAGTGTACTGTGATGCTTCCCATACAGGATTGGGAGGTGTCCTTATGCAAGACGGGAAGGTAGTTGCTTATGCGTCTCGACAACTAAGGTCACACGATGTTAACTACCCGACACATGACTTGGAATTGGCGGCATTGGTCTTTACTCTTAAGGTATGGAGACACTACTTATATGGAGAGAAGTCAGTGATTTACACGGACCACAAGAGCCTGAAGTATTTGCTGACTCAGAAAGAGCTGAACCTGAGACAGCGAAGGTGGGTGGAATTATTGAAGGACTACGATTGTTCCATAGAGTATCACCCGGGCAAGGCGAATGTGGTAGCAGATGCCCTAAGTCAAAAAGTTGTGTCGGATCTGAGGGCGATGTTCGCACATCTGAGCTTGTATGATGATGGAAGTCTGCTGGCAGAGTTGCAAGTCAAATCGACATGGTTGAATGAGGTGAAGGAAAGTCAATTAAGGGATGAGGATCTAAGTGCTAAGTTACGACAAGTGCAGAATGGAGAGTCAGAGGGTTATGGTATTAATGATGAGGGAGTATTGTGCTTCAAGGTTAAGGTCTGTATGCCGAAGAATGAAGAACTTAGGCAGAGAATTCTTCGAGAATTGCATAGTAGCTCGTATGCTATGTATCCCGGAGGTAGTAAATTGTATAGAGAACTAAGGGAACAGTTTTGGTGGCCTGGTCTTAAGTGGGAAGTGACCGAATTTGTTGGCAAGTGCTTAATGTGTCAGCAAGTTAAGGCTGAACACCAAGTTCCATCAGATTGCTTGTAGATTAAGATTCTGCGCGATGGAAGTGGGAGAGAATTACCATGGACTTCGTTAGTGGGCTTCCTCTTATGCCTACTAAGAAGGACTCGGTATGGGTGATAGTGGATCGGCTGACAAAGTCCACACATTTCATTCACGTACGGGTTGACTATTCCCTGCAAAAATTAGCAAAGTTGTATGTAGCCGAGATCGTAAGGTTGCACGAAGTACTGGTGTCGATTATCTAGGATAGGGATCCGAGGTTCACGTCTCGATTTTGGAAAGCTCTACATCAGGCTTTAGGCACAGATTTTTCATCTGACTTTTCATCTGATCGGATGGTCAATCTGAGCGAGTAATACAAGTGTTGGAGGATATCTTTGAGGGTCGTGTGATAGACTTGAGAGGAAGTTAGGAAGAATATTTGCCTCTAGCGAAATTTGTGTACAATAATAAATTTATCGAGCAAGTATCTGGATGGCACCGTCTGTTAGCTGTATGGATGAAAGTGTCGCACTCCTACATGTTGGACGGAATTGGGAGAACGTCAAATTTTGGGTCCAAAAATTGTGGCAGAATCCAAGGAGAAGGTTAAGATAATTCAGGCACGGTTGAATGAGGCGTCGACAAGCAAAAATCTTCTGCAGATCTCAAGCGAAGGAGATTAAGTTTCTTTGTGGGAGACTATGTGTTTCTTAAAGTTTCACCTTGGAAGAAAGTGATGAGATTTGGTCGCAAAGGGAAGTTAAGTCTAAGGTTTATAGGACCTTATCGGGTATCGAAGTGAATTGGACCGGTGGCATACCAGTTGGAGTTGCCTTCGGAATTGCAGTAGATGCATAATGTATTCCATGTATCCATGCTATGTCGATACCAATCGGATCCATCTCATGTAGTTCCGGTTGAAGAGGTGGAGCTGAGACCAGATCTGTCTTATGAGGAATAGCCGATTTAGATTCTAGAACGAGATGTGAAGGTGCTTCGGAGGAAGTCGGTCCCTCTGGTCAAAGTGTTATGGTGTAACCATGGATCGGAGGAAGCTTCTTGGGAGCCAGAGGAAGCAATGCGACAACAATAACCCCACCTATTCTAGCCAGGTAATTTCGAGGTAAAATTATTTTAAGGGGGTAGAACTGTAATATCCGAATTTATGGCTTATGCGTTAATACTTAATTGTATGAGGTAGCATGCCTATGTGTGTTCTGAATTGTGTTGCTTGAATTTTGGAAACTTTAAAGTGTAGAAAATGCCTTAGAAATTATTCGATTTTAAGTTTAAAAGAGGGAGCTAAGCCTAAGAGGCCTTAAGAAAATTAGTAGGGGAAATATGACACAAAAATGGGCTTATTTAAGTGGCTTGGAGACGCCACTTAGGGCCTCAGCATGTGACGCCACAAGCTGGGTACAAGGGCCTTGGTTCGAGCTGCAAGGGAAGCAAATAAAAGAGTTTAATTTTGCTGCAAGGAGAAGAGGTGTTGGACGACAATGGGGCACTGAGTGGAGGTGTGTAGATTAAGTTAAATTCATTTTAAAAAAATTCAGCAAAGGTAAGGGATAAATGATGGATTATTTTTCTTTATTAATCTTAAATGAAGTGATAAAAAAAAGGTGGAATTTGAGAGGAGGATGAGTGTTGGCCGGCCAAGGGATTCTTTGGTGATCAATTCAGTCATAGCCGAATTTCTAAAGGGAGGTTTAGAGGTTCTTTTTGGTTCTTCTTTCTTTCTCTAGTAGAGTGCCAAAATTTTCACCTTTTTCTCTTTTGACCAAAAGCCAAAAGTTTGAAACCATTTGTGCATCTTTTCCTTTCTTCTCTCACATTTTATTTCTCTTTCACTCACTCCCTAGAAATTGAAACTTAGCCTCTCATCTTTAGCAAGGCCGAAACCTCTCTACCAATCTTCATCATTACCGAATTCTGTTAGCCAACTTCTTCTTCATCTCACGATTCTCTCTAACATCAAAGTGAAGATAATTCAGGCTATAGCCGATTTGATCATAACATTAAAAGTCGAATTTCCTATTGAGGTCATAGCTGAATGCTCCTCTACTCTTTTGAAGCTGAGTTGATCATTTAATCAGGAGCCGAACCTCTATATTTCAAGTAAGGAGATTCGATTGAGTTGGTAAGGGATTCATGACATTTAACTTTCCTATCTTTTTCTTTTAGATTAGCCAAAAGTTGGACTCTAACCCCATTAGTGTTCTTTGACCGAAGCTACAAAGGATCTTTCGGGATTTGTCTATAGTCGACTGAAAAGGAGGATATCTTCGAGATTTCCATAGCCAAGGTAAGTAATATGTGGTATTCGGCCAAGGGCCATTTGTTGAGATTAAATGTTAGATTGGATCTAACATATATCTGTAGGGATTTCAGCAGATACCATAATTAAGAAGCTAACTCAGGATTTAGATCCGCCAGGTAAATGAATCTGACATTCGGCTAAGACCATACTTAGTGACTTAGATCTATTTCTTACTTTGTTTAAAATTCAAACTAACTAGTTCGATTGGTTCGAGTGTCAGCGATTGCAAGAAGAGTCATCACAAAGTTTTCGAGATTTGATTAGTAATCAAATCGGCAACAAGGTAAGATTTTGGTTGCGATAATCCTTCGGGATTTGGTCTTTTGGTCGAATGGCCTTTAGCTAAAATGATTAGTGTTGGCCGAATGTAAGAACTTGAGATCTAGAGGATTAGATCGAGACTTTTGGGATTTCTGTGAATTCGCTAAGTAAATCAGGTGTGTACCCCACACTAGCTCTTAATAGATTTAAGGCATCAATTTAATAAATGTGTTTATAATAATGTGACATATGGCCAACCATGCAATGGTACAAAGTACCCAGGTACGTTTGCCCACTCCTACTATGAGTATGATATGAACTGTTATGGCATATATGTGAAACTATAAGAATGTGAATAAGGAATATGACATGGTTAGTGCATAATTGTATGACATGGGGCATATGGGTGATATGTAAAGGGGAAGTGATCTGGTGGTATTATAGCACAATATCTGAATGTGGTGACTTATGTCACGAAATCTAAATGTGGTGACTTATATCACAAAATAATTATCTGGTGGCTATGCCACAATATTTATAAGGGCGATGAGCATGTAAATGCTGCAAATGACGCCTTCGATGATGTGTAGCGGATGGAGGGTCGACTTAGTAGTCCCCACGGTGTGATGGTTGTTACGGGTGATGTGTAGTTGATGGTTATCTAGGTTTGGGTTCGGGTTTGCATCATTGATTATATATGTTTATTTTGTATGATTTCACATGCCTAAATTGTTTGAGACTTGTGTTGGTTGTTACACATTGAGTCATTTGACTCACCCGTTGTGGGATTATTTTTCGAGGGACACTCGGTAATGGATCGGGTCGGCGGGAGCTCGATGGTGGCCATGCTCAACTCGTAGATTCTTTTATTTTTATTAGTTTTAATATTTCAGTTTTGAATTTATTTCGAGATTTTCTTTGATGTAATAAGGCCACTAGTATGAAACTATTTATGCATGCGTTTAAATGATTCTAGTAGGATACGATTTTTATCAACTTAAAGATAGAGTAACTTTTATTAATCCTAAATGTTAAATGTTTTGTCACCCAATCGAAACCGTTTAAAAAAAATTGGACCCAACACAAATCAACTGTTTTCAAAAACACGCAAAATTTTGGCAAAGTTCAAATAAAAGTCGAATGGTTTTTCCTAGAAGCATGCCAGATTCGGTCAGGGCTTGTGGGCCGGGTTTGGGGTGTTTCACTCTTTTCTGGTGGCTTTTGCCATTTCAACCTGGTGACTCTGTCACAACTTTGACGATAAGCAGCTAACTGCAGTATGACTGCCTTCGATGGTGTGTAGCAGATGGAGGATCAATTGTAGAAATCCCCATTGGTGTGTTTTGCAGGTACAGGTGGTGTGTAGCGGATGGATATCTAGGTTGGGTCGGGATTTGCATCACATTACATTGATACCTGATTATCTGCTATTCTCTATTAAAAATGGCTAAGGCCCAGTCTATTTTGGTATGGTCTTTACCCAATGTGATTTGTAAGGGCTAAGGCCGAGATGGTATTTGAATGGGCTCGAGCCCAATTATGGTTCATGTGGGTAATTGCACACTGAGTTTTCGTAAACTCGCCCCCTCTTTTTATTAAATGTTTCAGGTAATTCCCAACGATAGAGGATTGGGAGCCGTGGAGAACTCGGGGGTGGCTATACGTCAGAGATACTACTCGTGAAATTTAGTAATTTTGATTTTTACCTTAATTTAAGATTATTTATTTTGGGTTAATATTTTGTAATAAGGCCATTGGTTTATTTTTCTAAGTTTTCATTTATAGTTGTTAAACTTATAAATACGGGGTTTTATTAAAATATTAACAATCGTTTTCTAAAATATCATGTTTACGCAACGATGCAAGTTCAACCTTCATAACAAAACAGTTTTTCAAAATAATAACAACTTTGGAACGATCATTTAGCAAACCGTGTGTTTGTCAAACAAACAACAAACTCAGAGTTCAAAAATTCGATAAAACTTTTCTAAACAATTGCTTAGCTTTTCAACTTCCTTCAATGTGACACGCCAGATTCGGGCCTAACTTTTAGGCCGAGTTTGAGGGGTTACAAAGTCTGAAGCAAGAAGTTACTGAGTTTGTGAGTAAGTGTTTAACGTGTCAATAGGTGAAGGCTGAACATCAGTTGTCTTCGGGGTTACTATAGCCAGTGAATATTCCACTTTGGAAGTGGGAGAGGATAGCGATGGATTTTGTTAGTGGGCTACCTCTTATGCCTACTAGGAAAGATTCACTGTGGGTGATTGTAGATTGGTTGACGAAGTCTGCTCACATCATACCGATTTGCATCGACTACTCACTACAGAAGTTAGCCAAGCTGTATGTAGCAGAGATTGTGAGGTTACATGGGGTGCCAGTGTCTATCATATCAGACAGGGACCCTAGGTTTACATCACAATTCTGGAAGGCGTTGCATAAAGCATTAGGTACAAGATTGGATTTCAGTATGGCATTTTATCCACAGACTGATGGTCAGTCAGAGAGAGTAATTCAGATTCTGGAAGACATGTTGAGAGGTTGTGTAATCGACTTCAGAGGTAGTTGGGATGATTTCCTACCGTTGGCAAAATTTGCATATAACAATAGCTATCAATCCAGTATTTAGATGGCAACCTACGAAGCGTTGTATGGTCGTAGGTGTCGTACCCCTACCTACTGGACAAAGTTAGGTGAGCGACAGTTGTTGGGTCCAAAATTGGTCTCTAAGACGGAGGAAAAGGTTAAGTTGATTTGGGCTCGATTGAAGAAAGCTTTCGACAGGAAGAAATCATATGTAGATCTGAAGCATAAAGAAATAGAATTTTCAGTGGGTGATCGGGTGTTTTTGAAAGTTTCACCGTGGAAGAAGGTTCTAAGATTTGGGCGAAAGGGCAAGTTGAGCCCCAGGTTTATCGGGCCTTATCGGGTGTTGAAACGTGTGGGACCAGTGGCTTTTAGGTTGAGTTACCTCCGGAATTGAGTCAGATACATAATGTATTCCATGTCTCAATGTTGAGGCACTATCGTTCGGATCCATCTCACATAGTGCCGGTGGAAAAAATTGAAGTGAGACTAGACCTGTCTTTTGAAGAAGAACCAGTGTAGATCTTAGATCGAGATGTTAAAGTGTTGAGAAGGAAGTCGGTTCTATTGGTCAAAGTATTTTGGTGTAATCATGGTTCAAAAAAAATCCACGTGGGAGCCAAAAGAGGCAATTCGACAGTAATACCCTCATCTCTTCTAACCAGGTAAATTTCGAGGCGAAATTTCTTTAAGGGGGTAAAACTATACCTAGAATTAGGGGTTCTGCATTTTGTGCTATTTTCTATGCTTGGCTCATCTTTCTTGTTATTTAGGTGTGTTTGGGAGTCTTGGGGAGGCTCAGGTTCGAGCCAGGGCCTTGGTGAAATTTTATTTTTGGGCACTTTAGGGGGAGAGCTAGGGGAAGCAGGCTTTAAGGATATTTAGTTGTGTTTGATGTCACAAGTGGAGTGTGTGGCTTAGTGGTTGGCGTCACCTGTAGGAGCAAAAAGGGAGGAGTTTGAATCCCATCTGCCGTATTATGGAGTTTTATTTTTGGTTCCAAGATGGAGAAGAAGTGGCATTCGGCTGGGACTCTACATGGTGGTTGTGGAATGAGTCAACAAATTCAAAATAGATGGAGGAGAGGTGCTTGAGGAGTTTGAATCAGTCAACCAATTTGAATTGGTGGATAAAGAGTGAATGGAGGAAGAAATCATGGGATGTGGGGAGAGAGAAGGAGTTTGGCTGAATGTGGGAATGTGTGGGGGAGCATGTTCGGTTTTAGCTAGGATAGGTGAGTGTCGAATTTCCCTTTTGTTCTTAGGCATCTTCATCCTAGTATTTTCAGTCAGTGTATGTAGGGAGAGAGTGTCGAAACTTTCTAGTGAGTGCTTTTAGTGATTCTTTTCTTTTCTTTCAAATAGATGCATTTTTGTTCTCTTGAGCTTTGCTGAATTTTTAGATTGATTTCCTCCCCTTTTCAATCGTTTTCTTCTATTGTCACCTAAGTCCACTTCTACCTTTTCTCCTCTCATTTTCTTTCTTTCTCTTGAGACCTCCATAGCCAAATCTTTGTTCTCTTCTATTCATCTCTTTCACCATTTTCTTCAAAAAGCCAAAACCCTCTTCTTCTTCTACTACTTCTTTTTCTTCTTCCTCTCTTCTCCTCTACTTCTTTCTCCTCTAACCTGAATCCTCTTCTAGCTTTTCTTTTATCCGAACCGTAAGAAGTAGAGTAGTTAGCTTTTGTCTACCAAGAGTCCCTCTACATTCTATGGGTTATATTTGAAGATCGAACCTGTTGGAGTGCAAGCACACCCCTTTAAGCCTCTTCTTAGTTTTGGGACCACGTAAGGAGGGTGGGATTCATCTGGAATCGCAAGCTGAATCTATTGGGATGATTTCTGAGTAATCAAGCCAATCTAAAGAGGGGAGTGAACTCGTATTCTCTGTTCCCAAGTTCAAACAACGTATTCTATCGGTGGTTCGAGACTTTCTGCCGGGTTGTGGTAGTGAGCCGACACCTGTTTGGGATAGGCGGATAGTGGTTATTCTCGTAAGTGAGAATAGCAACGATCTGGAGAATTTAGTCCTTGAGTAATCAGGTGTGTAATTCTTACACCTTCAGTTGTTTGATTAGTAACAGTTATATGTATTGCTTAAAAGCCAAAATATCAGTAACGGCTACTGAGTTACCCATAGGGGGTAATATTGGAGATACCAGGTTAGTCACCTATTTGAATATGTCATTTTAATACCTTAGCATGAGTTTATGTATGCTATGATTAATTGATTTACAATGAAATATGTTGCATTCATTATATTATGATTATATGTTGCATGGGAGTGAGATATGATATTGATATTAAAGGGGAAGTGTATTTTAGTGGTTTGGTACCACAGTGGTTTGGTACCACATATATCAGTGACTCTGTCACATTATTTCAGTGGTTTGGTACCACAGTGGTTTGGTGCCACAAGTGTTTTGGCTGGTATTGGTGGTGTGTAGAGGATGGAATACTAGGTTGGGCTGGATTGCATTGCATACACTCTTGATATGCCATGTTGTTTGGGCTAAGGCCCAATGTACCTCTGTGGGCTTAGGCCTAGATTTCATTCGTAAAGGGAATTACACATTGAGTCCTCATGACTCACCCCTCTGCTTAATTTTGTAGGTAATCCCTAGTTCGAGGATTTAGAGCTGAGGAGGACTTTGAGGTGGCCATGCATTACTTCTTTCATAAATTTCGTTTCCTTTATTTAGATTTACTTTTAATTTGGGAATTTGTTATGTAATAAGGCCTCCAGGATTTTATAATTTGGTTTTCAACTTATTACGGTAATTACTACTTTTATGAAACGTTAAATTGGGAGTTTTCTAAACAAAATGAAAACAAACATTTCTTCTAATAATGACGCATGGATAATAGGCAATTAAATAATTAAACTCAGAATTTTTCCTAAAACTACACAAATTGTTTTGAATGTCACGTTTATGAAATCCCCTAATTTCAGCTTTTGTGTTACAAAACTTGTTTTCGATTATTAATTCTCTCAAATAAAAAGTTGGTAAGAAACCCTTAAACAAAAATTTACTTCTCAAGATGAAAACACAAAACGAAAAGTTTTAAAAATTGCGAAGTTACTTTTAAATTACAAAATAATCTTTTCTTATGACATACTGGATCTGGTCATAACGTCTAGGCCGGGTTTGGGGTGTTACACCTACGACCATATAATGCCTCGTATGGTTCCATCTGAATGCTGGATTGGTAGATGTTGTTATACGTAAATTTTGCTAAAGGTAAATAATCCTCCCAACTGCCTCTAAAGTCGATCACACAGCTTCTTAACATGTCTTCCAAAATCTGGATTACCCTCTCCAACTGACCATCAGTCTATGGATGAAACGCTATGCTAAAGTCTAACCTTGTACCCAAAGCTGCATGTAATGCCTTCCAGAATCGAGATGTGAATCTAGGGTCCCTGCCAGATATGTTAGACGCTGGTACCCCATGCAACCTCACAATTTCTGCCACGTACAACTTGGCCAATTTCTGCAATGAGAAGTCAGTGCGAACTGGTATGAAGTGCACGGACTTAGTCAATCAATCAACAATTACCCACATTGAATCTTTCTTAGTAGGCGTCAGGGGTAGCCCACTAACAAAATCCATTATTATCCTCTCCCATTTCCAACGTGGAATCTTTACAAGTTGTAGCAGTCCCGAAGGGAGCTAATGCTCGGCCTTCACTTGCTGGCATGTTAAACACTTACTTATGAAATTAGTCACCTCACGCTTTAGTCCTGGCCACTAATACTATTCACGTAAATCTCGATATAATTTGTTCCCACCGGGATGCATAGCGTATGGGCTATTATGTGCTTCCCGTAGAATCATTTGTCTTAACTCAGAATCCCTCGGTACATAGACTCATCCACGAAAACATAATACCGCTTCACCATTTAATTCAAAATCCACAGTCTCTCTCTTTTCTATCTGATGAACACAAGAACTCAACGCCTCATCCAACATTTGTTTCTCCTTAATCTGACTAATCCATGTTGGTTTTACTTGCAGTTCTACCAATAAACTACCATCCTTGAATAGACTGAGCTGAGCGAACATTACCCTCAAGTCAGATACAACCTTATGACTCAACGCATCCGCTACCACGTTGGCTTTCCCCGGATGATACTCAATCGAGCAATCGTAATCCTTCAGCAACTCTATCCATCTCCGTTGCCTGAGATTTAACTCCTTTTGGGTAAGGAGATACTTCAAACTCTTATGGTTGGTGTAGATAATCGACTTTTCCCCATAAAGGTAGTGTCTCCATATCTTTAGTGTGAACACTACTGCAGCTAGTTCCAAGTCATGAGTAGGGTAGTTCACCTCATGTGGCCTAAGTTGACGCAACGCATACACCACTACCTTCCCTTCCTGCATTAGCACACAACCCAAACCTGTGTGTGACACATCATAGTAGACAAAAAATTCTTTCCTAGCCTCTGGCCGAATTAATACCAGTGCTTCAGTCAAAATCTTCTTCAATTTCTCAAAACTCTCTTGCTGCTTATCAGTCCATATAAATGGTACTCCCTTACGCAGCAATTTAGTTAGAGGTGTGACAATAAAAGAAAACCCATCGACGAATCGCCTGTAGTACCCAGCCAAACCCAGAAAACTTCAGATCTCTAACACTGACTTCGGTGGCTTCCAATCCAATACAGCTTTGACCTTCCGAGGATCAACCCTAATCCCTCGGTAAACATAACATGCCCCAAAAATATCACTTCCTTCAGCCAAAAACTCACACTTACTGAATTTAGCATAAAGTTACTTTTCCCTCAATATCTGCAGCACAACTCGAAGATGTGAATCATGCGCCTCCTCAGTCCTTGAATACACCAAAATGTCATCTATGAATACCACCACGAATCGATCTAGATAGGGTTGGAAGACCCGGTTCATCATATCTATGAAAGCAGCTAGTGGATTCGTTAATCCAAACGGCATGACCAAAAATTCGTAATGCCCATAACGAGTTTGGAATGCAGTCTTGTGTATATCCGCCTCCTTCACCCTTAGCTAATGATATCCCGATCTTAAATCTATTTTGAGAAGACTGAAGCTCCTCACAACTGATCGAACAAGTCATCAATTCTTGGCAATGGGTATTTGTTCTTAATCGTTAACTTGTTCAACTGAAGATAGTCAATACACATACGCATTGACCCATCCTTCTTTTTCACAAACAATACCGGCACTCCCCACGGTGATACACTTGGTCTGATAAATCTTCAATCCAACAGCTCTTGGATCTGAGCCTTTAGTTCTACCAGCTCCTTTGGTGCCATCCTATAAGGGGTGATAGACACCGAGTCGCTTCCGGTAACAGTTTAATATCGAACTCAACCTCATGATTTGGGGGCAACCCTGAAGCTCTTCTGGAAATACCTCCAAAAATTCCTTTACAGTCCTGACATCCCCAACCGACAACTCCTTAGTATCAGATGTGATGACAAAAGCTAGAAATGCCTCGCACCCCTTTTGAACCAGTTTCTCGGCTCTTAACGCAGAGATTACATTGGTCAGACAGTCCCTTCTCTCTCCTATCACCATCACTTCCTCATCCTCTGACATCTTTAATATCATATGCGTAGCAGCGCACTCCAAGTTCGCATGGTGTTTCACCAATTAGTCCATGCCAAGAATGAGGTCAAACTACAAAATGACAGTTCCATCAAATCTGCTGGGAAGATAACCCCTTGAACCTCTAAAGGCATATCTCTAAATAGCTTATTCACCACGACAGACTTTCCTAGCAGACTAATCACTGACATATCTTTTTCAGTAAGTTCAAATTGTATACCTAATGTTCCAGTCACATTACAAGCAACATACAAATGCGTTGACCCAATATCAAAAAATAAAATATGGTACATCATGAATAAAGAACGTACCAGTTATGACGTCAGGTGCATCGCCCTCCTCTCGACGCTGAGCAGCATAAAAAACCCTAGGCTGTCTTGTATCTGTATTACCAGCACCTCTACCTGGTGCTCCACAACCTTGTCCAAACCCATTTCCCCTTCGGGCTGGGCCACGACCTCTCGATGGCTACTGACCACCTCTCTTTGGTGAACATACCCTTATCTCGCAACTGGTGTTAGACCCAGTTTCAACGTACAGTCCTTAATCCTATGGTATCTTGACCCACACCTGAAACAGGCCCCAACTCTCTTCCAACATTCCTTTGATGAGACAACTCGCACACTGAGCCAGGCTACAGTCTACCAGCAATAAATGGAACTCCAGTTCAGACCGGCCATCAAATCCAAGCCTCTTTTGAAATCTATTAGAAGAACTAGAAGGCCTAAAATCTCTCTTATTCCTGCCCCTTTTTCTGTCACGGTTATGACGCTCAGAGCATTTCACCTCCTCAGCAATCTTGGCCTTTTCCACCAAAGCAGCGAAATCACTCTCCCTCTGCAGGGCTATCAGTACCCACAACTCATCTCGCAGCCCATCTTCAAACCGCACACAGCGCTCATAATCTGTCGAGACTATTCCCTGAGCATATCGGTTCAAACGTAAGAACTCTATCTCACACTCATGCGAATTTATTCCCCTGAACCAGATTCAAGAATTCTTTTCTCCGAGCATCCACATAACTAGCCCTGACATATTTTCCTTGGAAAGCCATTTTAAAGAAATCCCAGGTTAATCGATTTGCTTGTGTGCCTTCCCTCACTGTGAGCCACTACTGGTATGCCTCATCTCTCAGTAGGGATACTACCCTTTGAGTTTTTGCTCCACCGAGCAATTTAGGTCATCCATGATCCGCTCCACTGCCTCCAACCAATATTCTGCCACATTCGGAGCTACACTAGAGATACGCTTGAAAAATTTGGACCCATTTAACCGGAGTCGCTCAGAAATCGACCCCCGAGCTGCTGACCTAGTACTTGCTCTAGCAACCTGTTCTAAGACCCACAGCATTGCTTGGGACAGAGCATCGTCCCCTTCAGTTTAGTCATGAGACCTTGTTTCAGTTATTGGTGATACCGGTGCCTCTCTTTTCGGTATATGCCCTGATACTGAAGATCCAGCCCTAGCACATCGGCCCTTACCTTGGCCACGTGTTCCTCGCCAACGTCCTCTTATACTTATATTGCTGAATCGAATTAATAGATTAAGAGTTTTATGAATCAGTCTATAGTTCCAATGTTTATTAACAAGTGTTTTATGGAAAACAGTTATAAGAGTTGTTTTTTGCTGATCGAGTTTGCTACCGTCTCAGTCTCTACGGTCTCAGTTTCTACTGCTAAAGTTTTAGTGTACCACCACTATCTCTAGTAGTTGCTTACTACAGTCATTTCATCATAAAATCTAGTATAAAGTAAGAAAGCTTACAGATTTGGTTGCCGGAGACTCTATGTACCATAATTCCAGTAACACTATATGTTTTCTAAACCACTTTTTAAATTATTTTGGAGAAATTTTCAATCCCATTCCACATCTGAGTTTTACAACCTGGCTCTGATACCATAAAATGTAACACTATAAACTCGGCCTAGACGTTATGGCTGGATCTAACATGTCACATAAGAAAATAGTTGAAAAGCTAAGCGATCGTTAGAAATGTTGCTTATCTTTTTGAAACCCCGAGTTTCGTTGTTTGTTTATAAAAATGCGAATTGCTTAGTATCTATTTTTATAAAGTTTTTATTATTTTGAAAAAAATTTTGATTGTGAAAATCAAACTTGAATAGTTGTGAAAACGTGCCATTTTGAAAGCGATTATTAATGTTTTAAGAAACCCCATTTTTAAACACTTAATAGTTTAGTAATGTCGAAATGAAAGTATAAAAGGTAAAATAAGTCCAATGGCCTTATTACAAAACAATAACCCAAAATAAATAATCTTAAAAATAAGGTAGAAACCAAATTTACTAAGTTTCGTGAGGAACAACTCCGATGTATGGCTACCACCGAGATCTCCGCAGCTCTCAAATCCACTAACACTGGGGACCAATAAGGTTATGGGAAAAAGGGTGAGTTACAAGACCTCAGTGTGTAATCCCATTTCTAGTTAGAGTTATAGTCTTAGTCTGGGCATAAGCCCCATACAGTAACAGTGTAGGCCTATGCCCCAAAGTCATAGTAATGCAAATGAAAAAAAATGTAGCCCACCCCAATCTAACCCTACACTCTACCCGTACCAGCCCTACACTACATTTGATGACCAAGTCAACCCATTCATCCCTATACTCCAAGAATGCAGCTGAGCTACTAGTATAAACATAGCAAAGCTGCCAGTAACAGTATATATAGTTGAGCCACTATAATCAGTATAACGTGGCATAGCTACCAATGCAGTACTTCCTCCATAAATATAACCGAACCCAATGTACATGTCATGGCATAGTAGTACAGTGTATGCAATTATGTATCATTATGGCAATTAATCAAATTCTACACAACCATACCAAATCTGCCCCTAAGGGTATAATAGTAATTTTGCCCTACGAGGGAGTTTTAGTAATTTTACCCACCGAGGCTATTTTAGTAATTTACCCACCAAGGGTATTTTAGTACTTTACCCATTAAGGGTATTTCAGTAATTTACCCACCAAGTGTATTTCAATAATTTACCCATTAAGGGTGCTTCAGTAATTTACCCACTAAGGGTATTTCAGTGATTTACCCTCTAAGGGTATTTTAGTAATTTACCCTCTAGGGGTATTTCAGTAATTTAGTCATCTAACTACCTTTATGGAGGCCTGTTGTCGCTTCGAGCGACATAGGACCCCTTTTTGGGTCTCTACAATACAATTGGGCCAAAAATCCATTTCAGGCCCAAATGGGCCCACACGCTCGTGTGGCCCATTACACATGGTTTTGGTTTCAATTTTGTAGTTTTCATAATCGCATCTACTACTCGATCGTTTTCTATTAGTTTTGCCCATATGGGCCTGTTAGCCCGTTTTGGCTCGGTCAGGCCTATTATAGCCTCAATTTTGCGAGAGTGCTCGTGACACTCTCAGCGATCTATTGCCATCATTCATGTCTCGGTTTAACACCATGAGCGTTTGCATGCTCGAGTGTTCACGGTTGCCAATTTTCTGACTTTTCGACTTTTTGGTTGTTTCACAAAACATCCCATACATTCATCAAGGTAGGTGTGAGATTACACACCTGTTACGAGAGTAGATTGAACTCCCAAAGTTTCATACCTAAGAACCAACACATCCCAATCAGTTATTATCCATCCCGATAAAACATATCCAAGTTTGAATTCGAATAGTCACTAACATCACTTATCGAAAATGGCCTCCTTCAACAAAGTGGCAATATTTGGTTTTGCTTCCTCTTGGCTAGAGCAGCCGAACTCCCTTAGATTCGGCAACAGTAGAGCCTTGAACAAGAATAGTTTAAGTACTTACTGCCCTCGAGATGACGATTAACTAAGGAGAAAAGAAAAGGTTATAAACGCACAAGAACCCAAAAAGAAATAAGTTTGGCTTATGCAGAAAAAATGAGAGTTTCGACTTTAGTGATAAGAGAAGAGAAAGAAAAGACGAAAAGAAATAAGAGAGAAGACATTACCTTGTGATCACAGACAAACCGAATAGACAAGGTAGATTCGATGATCAAAAGAATACCAAGCTTCAGACTAGTCAATGTTTGACTATTAACAAAAGAAAAGAGAAACCTATTCAAATGGGAAAAAGAGGAAAAGGGATTGACAAGTAGGAAAAGTGAAACAAAATGACCCGAAATGCAAAAAATGCCAAGAAATCACTAGAGAGTTTTGGCACACACAAAGGTTTTTTTTTTTGCTACCCACACCAAATGTCGAATTTGCTACCCAAAACTAACCCCTAGCCAAAATTCTCATCCCCCACACACTCACATTCTGCAAAACACTCCCATACTCCCTTATCCCCTGATCCTCTCCTCTTTTTGCTCCACTATTCACTCTCCACCTCCCATTCAAACCAATTGACCAAGTCTTCCTCCACCTTATAGAGTTCTAATCCAACTCCACCTCTTCTCCCCCAAAAGCATAAAATAAAACTCCCCATATGCTGCTTGTGGGATTCGAACCCCACCCCACCTTGCTTCCATGCTGACGCCATCACCACTCCACCATGTGGCCATTTGTGTTAGCAAAACACCAACAAATTCCCTTAAGCCTTGCTTCCAACAGTCCTCTCCCCTAAAGTGCCTAAAAACCAAAATTTTTCCAAGGTTTGGCCTTGGCCCCAGGCCTCCTAGAGCCCCTAAATACCCTTAAATAACCTACAGAGCAAGCATAACATGCAATTACACAGATATGACAAACCCATAATATTAGGATGTTACAGAGGTGTTTAAATGTTGTAAATTAAAGTGTTTAATTGTTTCAAATTGAGGTGCTCAAATGATGTAAATTGAAGTGTTTAAGTGCTTCAAATTAAGGTATACAAATGAGTCTAAAATTAGTTATGGCACTATATTTTTGGTGATTAAATGTTGTCTAAAATAAGTTAGAAAACAAAATTGCACATAATGTTATTTTAAAACATATTATGTTGTCATGGTAAGCTGTTTGAATATTAATTTACACTGCCCAAATGATCACGAACATAATTTGTATTATTGATGTAAAATAAGTCATCGTACTGATGTAACACCTCTAAACCGTATCCGTTGCCGTAGTAGGGTTACGAGGTATTATTGATCAATACACACCATTTAACATACATAACTCATACATTTATGCATTCACACTCAAATGCCTTTTAATCACAAACACATTGCCCCTTATAAGGGCCTACGAGGCCTTAAACATGCTATAGAAGTGATTCGGGACTAAACCGATAACATATGAAAATTTTAAAAACTTAGAAAAATTTCAACCATACAGAGGTCACAAGCTGGTGTTGTAACAACCCAAACCCGGCCCATACGTCATGACCGGATCTGGTATGCTACAGGTTGAATGTTGAAAACTTTGCTTTGTAGCGTTTTTGAAAATCTCATTTTATTTTAACCGGTTAATCATTAATTGTGACATTTTTAAGAAACTTTAACATTTGCGTTGAACATGCTGGAAAAACCCATTTTCCTTTCACTTTATAATTAAGACTTTGAAAACATAAGTTTATAAGATGGAAAATAAAAGAAAATATAATTCGATAACCTAAGTTATGGAGGCCTTATTACAAAAATAATCCCAAAATTTAAACTTAAAGAAAAACCAAAAATAGTCTATGAAGATAAAAGACTTGATGGCCCTTCGAGTCCGCATCGGCTCCCATGTCCACGATCTACTGCTCATCTGAAAAGTTGGGAGAAATGAAAGGGTGAGTCACCAAGACTCAGTGTGCAAATCACGAAAACACATAAAAGCCTTGAGGCACACAAACATATTATGGCCCCTAGGCCAATACACAATGGCAACAGAATATATATTTACATGCAACATGGCCCATCCCAAACCTAAAAGTCCATCTTCTACACAGCCCCGTACCAGGCATCACACCGTGGGGATTTCTACAATCAACCCTCCATCCGCTACACACCATATCGACAGCTGTGCTGTCTGTCTTAAAGACTGTTCACTATGTGACCTATGTGGCAAAGCCACCGATCGCCATGCGACCTTAATAATACATTGTAGTATTTCGACAGCTGTGCTGCCTGTCATAAAGACCGATCACTATATGACCTATGTGGTAAAACCACCGATCGCCATGTGACCTTCTTCCGCTTCATCATATTAATCCCATCCCATGCATACATACATGCAAGAATCAAAACATTATACTATCTAAATAGATCACAGACTTTCACATACTTCGATACACATAGAGAAGTTTCAATGATTATGTACGGTATCCCTTGCCTACCCTTTACGGGTAATCGATGTTCATACAAACCTTATTTTTGACTTTTAGCCCATAACATACATATAATCTGATTAACAAGTGTGATAAAGATCTACGGTGATTCTTGATAGATGAGACTTTCTATGTCAACACTATCAGAAGTTGATACGACTGCTAACTTTCTAAGGTTTTGTTCTGAAGCCGGCCCACAACCCAGCGGCCAATCCTAAACTACTGACACTGCTCATTTCTTAAACTTAGGGATTGGTTTTACAGATCCAATTCCCTCCTTCGCCTGATTGACATTTGGTTCCATCAAAAGACCTTATCAGTTGCTACCAGCACAACATATAGTTGTTAATCCATAACATATGGTTAAGATTATAAACACAATGAATGAACCTAACGAAAATCTAAAGAGAACCCCTTACCTTGAAATCTCGAAAAGAGATTGAGACTCAGAGACTAGTAGTTTTTGGCTTTTAAATCTAAATGATCTACTTGATTTTCGGCGTCGACCAACAAGAAAACATCGGACCATTAATCAAGCGTCAACCTTACCAAGCCCATTAGCCTTTTGGCTTTAGCTTCAAAAATCGAAAAAAGCGTGAAGAGAAGAAGATTGGCACTTCCCTATCACAAGAGATTCGGCTACTCCTAGAAGATTTTGGCTTTTTGCGAAAACCAAAAAGAGAAGATGATTCAAAGAATCTATGGAGATTCAACTTTTTAACGAAGAAATCGGTAGGAAGAAAAAAGAAAAGAATAGACACTAAGGCATTCACTCTGGTAAGAGAGTGAAGAGAAAGAATACTTAAGGGTTTCATTTATAGAAGGAATCGAAAAAAGGTGTAGAGAAAGGCTATAAGGTTTTAAATTTTAGCAAGAGAATGAAGAAAAAGATGGAACTTTAGGGGTTTTTGGCTTTTTGAGAAAAGAAACAACTAAGAGAAGAGAATTAGAATAAATGCCGAAATTAAGAAGTACCATATTTTCTAATAAAATTTTTGGCACACACACTAACCAAAAGCCGGAATTGCCCTCTTTTGAAAACTAAAACTAATTAATTAACAAGGGAAATTTTGGCACCCCTTTAGCCTCATCAAAACCGATTTTCTCCTTCCCCCAGAGTTGGAAATTCGGCCACTACTGTGATCAATAGATAATTCCTAAACTTTCTCCCTTATCCATATCTGATCATACCTTCACAAGTGGCCTAGATAATACCACCTCTTCCACCATTTTATTTGCTTCATTATCCACATTATCCACTCACATAAACCCCCTATTTCTAAGCCTCATTGTCGTCCCACTCTACCCACTTAAATGCCAAAAATTAACTAAATTTAAATAAAAGAATTGGGCTTCATGCAACTTGAATTTGGGCCTCCTCAGTTGACGTCACTTCTCTACTCTTTAAATGGCGCCACTTTGCCACTGGACCACAAGCCTCAATTTGTATCTTAAAACATAGGTAACATCTTTTAAGCCCTATCTTACTAGGCTTTCCACTAGAGTGTCCAAACAGGAAATTTGACTAAGGCCTCGGCCCAACTTCTAGCCCATTCTGGACCCCTAAAATATTCTATCAAGCATAACAACCACAACCACACACATTAAAAAGCATAGGCCAATTAATTGAGGATGTTACAGTTCTACCCCTTAAAGAAATTTTGACCTCGGAATTACTTGATCAGAATAGATACGGGTATTGCCACCGTATCGCTTTCTCTGGTCTCAAAACCGTGATTTCGCCATAGAACCTTAACTAACGAGAACCATTTTCGTTCGTAATACCTTGACATCATGATCCAAGATTTCTATCGGTTCTTCTTCAAAGGATAGGTCAAGTCTCACTTCGATTTCTTCCATAGACACCACATGGGATGGATCCGAATGGTAACGTCTTAAGATAGAAACCTGGAATACATTGTGGATCTGGCTTAGCTTAGAGGGTAGCTCTAGCTAATAGGCTATCGGCCCCACTCGTTTCAACACCCGATAAGGTCCGATAAATCTGGGACTTAATTTACCCTTCTGTCCAAACCTTAGCACTTTCTTCTATGGCGACACCTTCAAGAACACCTTGTCACCCATTACAAACTCTATGTCCCTACGCTTCAAGTCTACATAGGGCTTCTGTCAGTCCGACGCTTCCTTTAGTCGAGCTCAAATTAACTCAACCTTCTTCTCTGTCTCGATAACCAACTCCGATCCCAAAATTTAACGTTCCCCTAATTCCATCCAATAGGTAGGAGTACGACACTTTCGCCCGTACAATGCTTCATAGAGCGCCATCTAAATACTAGACTGGTAGCTGTTGTTGTAAGCAAACTCTGCCAACAGTAAAAACTCTTCCCAACTACCTCCAAAATCAATGACACATCCCCTCAATATGTCCTCCAAGATCTGAATTACCATTCGATCGCCCATCTGTTTGAGGATGAAGTCATTATCTTGAAATCCAACTTCGTACCCAACGCTTGATGCAAAGCCGTCTAGAATTATGACTTGAACCTCGGGTCCCTGTCCGATATGATTGATACTGGTACCCCATGCAACCTCACTACCTCTGCTATATATAACCTAGCCAGCTTCTACAGAGAGTAATCGACCCGTACTGGTATGAAATGAGCAGATTTCGTCAAGCGATCAACAATCACCCAAACTGAATCTTTCTTAGTAGGCGTGAGAGGTAGCCCACTAACAAAGTCTATTGTGATCCTTTCCCACTTCCATTGTGGAATCTTCACTGGCTGTAATAACCCTGATGGTAACTCATGCTCCTCCTTTACCTGCTGACAGGTCAAACACTTACTCACCAATTCAGTTACATCATGCTTCAAGCCCTGCCACCAGAACTGATCCTGCAAATTCCGATACATCTTACTCCCTCTGGAGTGCACAGCGTATGAACTTCAATGCGCTTCTTGCAAAATCCTATGCCTCAATTTCGGATCTTTTGGCATGCAAACTCTCTCTTGAAAACATAACAGTCTTCCTCATTCATACTGAAGCCCGTCGATCCATCACTTGATCCTACATGAAACTTCTCCTTTAGCAACTCATCGGTCTACTACTTCTCCTTAACCTGACTGACCCAAGAGGGTCACACTTGAAGTTCAGCCAATAAGCTCCTATCATCGTATAAACTAAGGTGAGCAAAAATTTCCCTCAAGTCAGAGATCACTCTACGACTTAAAGCATCTGCCACCACATTTGCTTTACTCGGATGGTACTCAATCGAGCAATCATAATCCTTTAACAACTCAATCCACCTCCTCTACCTTAGATTCAACTCCTTCTGGGTCAAAAGGTATTTTAGGCTCTTATGATCAGTGTAAATAATAGATTTCTCCCCGTACAGATAATGTCTCCAAATCTTTAAAATAAAAACCACCGCCGCCAACTCCAAATCATGGGTGGGATAATTTGCTTCATGCAGTCTTAATTGTGGAGATGCATACGCAACAACCTTTCCATCTTGTATCAACACGCATCCTAGTCTTGTGTGTGACGCATCACAGTAAATTACGAATTCCTTTCCGGCCATCGGCTGAATCAATACCGGAGCCTCCGTCAAAATCTTTTTCTCACCATCCTTTCTGCTCTTAGGGCAGTCACTACATTCGACAGACAGTTCCCTCTTTCTCCTATCACCAACACTTCACCACCCTCAGGGGTTTTCAACACCATACGCTTGGCTGCACAATCTAAATTAGCTTGATACTCCACCAGCTAGTCCATGCCTCATATTAAGTCGAACTCCCCGAACGGTAATTCCATCAAATCTGTCCGAAAAATTATTCCCTGAACTTCTAAGGGTACCTCCCGATAGAGTTTATCTACTACCACAGATTGTCTTAATAGGCTAATTACAGTCATAGCCCTAGGGGTAATCTCGAAATCTAAACTTAAAGTGCCAGACACACTACTAGCAACATATGAATGTGTCGACCCAATGTCTATCAATGCAGTGTAAGGCAAACCAAATATTAAAAACATACCAGTTATAACATCTGGTGCGTCAGCCTCCTCTCGACGTCTAGCAGTATAGACTAACCCCGGCTATCTCGCCTCAGTGTTTTCTGCCCCTCAGCCTGGTGCTCCATAGTCCCGACCGAAACTGATACCACCTCTACCTGGACCACGACCCCTCTACGGCTGCTGACCTCCACTACCTGGCTGGGCATTTCCCTGCCCTACGGGTCCTACATCGCTCTATGGCTGTGGACAATTTCTAATCTGATGGTCCAAAGACCCACACCTAAAGCACTTTTCCACTGCCTGCCCAACACTCACCTACATGGAATTTACCACAGCGAACACACCTCCATGTCTAGTTAGCAACAGGTCTCTCTACCCGGTTTGGCCCATTCGACCTATGTCTTTTCTGAGTACTCCCAGTTGCTCCTGACGATCCAAAATTCCTCCTACTTCCACTTCTATCTTTATCCCGATTCAGTATTTCCATTCGCTTTACCTCATCAGCTATCTTAGCATTCTCTACAAGCACAACAAATTCCCTCTCCCACTGTGGAGCTATCAAAACACGTGAATCATCCTTCAGGCCATCTTCAAATCGAACACATCGTTCATGTTCTGTGGCCACTATCCCTCGAGGATAACGACTCAAGCATAAGAATTTTGCTTCATACGCCGCCACCGACCTACTTTTTGAACCAGATTCAGAAATGCTCTACGATGCGCATCCACATAACTCATTCCAATGTACTTACTCTGGAACACCGTTCCAAAGCAATCCCAGGTGATACGATCAGCCACTGCACCATCCTTATATGTAAGCCACCATTGATAAGCTTCGTCTCGAAGAAGGGACACTACTCCTTTCAGCTTCTCTTCTTCCGTGAAATCCAGATCATCCATTATGCGTTCAACCGCCTCCAACCAATACTCAGCTGTATTCAGAGCTATCCCAGAAATTTCCCTAAACACTTCTACCCTATTAGCTCTAAGTCGCTCTGACACAGATTTTCGGGCTCTTGTGCCCATGCCTACCCCAGCAACCCTCTCTAAAACCCTCAACATTGCCTACGATACTGCATCATCTCTGGCCGTCTGATCCTGAAATTCTGCCTCCATAGCTGGTGGCACTGGTACCTCATTCCCCGACTCGTGACCAGACCCCATCGATTTTGACACAACAATCCTGCCTCTACCTCGGCCACGCACACCATGTCTTCTAGTGCTCATTCTACCGATTCGCATTTATCTGATTAGGAATTTTATGAATGATTAATTTCTTCCACTGATTAATAACAAACAATCTTATGGAAAGTAGTTTAATTAGTAGTTCTTTCGAATTCAAAATTAGTCTCAAGTCTGTATCTCCCAATTCTAGAGATCACATACATTCCACATCCATATGCATCACAATGAGCATCACATAACAGCATCAACACACAAGTGACAACCATAAACTCTCATTCATCACATAAGGGTATTTTCGTCATTTCACTACCTAGGGGTACTTTTGAAATTTCATCTTATAGGGGTATTTTCATAATTTTCCAAAATAAGGTATCTTGGTGATTTTACAAAGTAGGGGTATTTTAGAAATTTTAAAACTTGGGGGTATTTCGATAATTTTGCCAACTAGGGGTATTTCGATAATTTTACAAATTTTGGTAATTTTTACAAATCTAGGGTATTTTGGAAAATTTTCACAAACCAAGGGTATTCCTGAAAATTTTACAAAACTAGGGATATAAGTAATTTTACAAAAATAAGGTGGCTGGTCCCTCTCGGGTTTTAGTTAAGAATGTTGGCCCATCAACAAGCCCTCGCGGCTAAAGTGAACAGACATTACGCACCAGGTAGAATTCTAGAGAAGAGGAGGTGAGCCGCTAGGGCTGCTTAAATACCAAGCTCTCCCTAGATCCAATCCTAGACATGTGTATGCCTGTTGCCACAGTTCAACCGAACAACTTGTTCACTGAGACATGTTTAATTAGAGAAATTAAGTCTTATGG
>CP106730.1:94022334-94200922 GCA_025506655.1 Gossypium rotundifolium
ATTAACTACAAACCTTTCTCATGTCTCAAAACATGATCAAATATAAACTCGTCGAACTTTCACTATTTAATACTCGAATAGGTTATGTACATACCTATATCGCTTCGTACTAACCTCTTTCTCAACCACATCATTCGTTTACCCGTTGAACCATTCGAAATAGAAATTGGATACTTAGGAGTCTCCTACGATAAATACCTATACCATGGCCCGTAGCTAAATCAAGGTAATTTATCTAAAGAACTATTATCATGACCTGAAGCCAAACCATCCGATATGCATGGCCCGAAGCCAAATCAGTAAAATACGCACCCGAAGTGCTAATATCATGGCCTGAAGCCAACTCAACGTATCACTTACTGACATGTCAATAGTATCCAAAACTATTCTTAAGGTTCAACTGGGCTTTCACACTTTTCGTTTCGATCATCGAATGCATTCGTAGAGTCGTTTTTACAATTCATACATTAACCATAATCCTATTTTAACAATTTATGCAATATTAAAGCATTTTAACATGAGTTTATAATATAATCATCACATACAAACTTACCTCGTATTCTGAATTGACAGATCGGGTCAACTACTTGATAACCTTGCTTTTCCCCCCGATCTAAATCTGAATTCTTTCTTTCTTGATCTATACAAATTCAAAATTAACTTATTTATTCATCTACTCATTCAATTAATCCAATAATACACATTTGTTCATTTTTACACATTAGCCCCTAAACTTTTACATTTAATCAATCTAGTCCCTATTTCACAAATACACAAAATTCACACAATTCAACAAAACCCATGCTTGGATAAATTATATATATGTCCCTAGCAGCCAAAAACTTTCATTTATTTCACATTTTAACCACACAATTTGCACATTTCATAATTTAATCCCTATTATGCATTTTCAGTAAAATCACTTAACAAAACATGTAAAACTATCATTGTAATATCCTGGATTATGGCTTATGCATTTTTGCTTAATAATATGAAATAGCATGCCTTTGTGTGTTAAGAATGTGTTGTATGAATTTTGTGAACTTTAGAAAATAGGAGAGTGCCTTAGAAATTATTAGATTTTAAATCTAAAAAGGGGAAGCTAGGCTAAGGAGGCCTTAAGGAAAATTGTAGGAGTTTTTGGACATGAAATTGGGCTTGGTAGAGTGGCTTTGAGGCGCCACTTAGGGCCTTGGTGTGCGACGCCTCAGGCAAGGGAGAAGGGAGGAGGTTTGAATCATGTGGGCAGCATAAAGTGTGGTTTTATTTTTGCATGTTAGCGTCAAGGAGGGGAGAGGTGATGGACGGCATATGGACTTTGGATGGATGAGGATAAGCCTTGGTTATTCTTTTAAAATTCAGCTAAGAAGGAAGGGATAATTGTTGACTTATTCTATTCTTTTGAATGAAGGTTGAAGAGGAAAATATAGGAGAAAATTAGGGATTTGATAAGAGGAATGTGGTGGTAGAATATAGGACTCTAGGGGCTTGTATTTTGGCTTTGAAGAGTGTGAAGGAGTGTGTGCCGAATTTTTGTTGTGAGCATTCATCTTTTTCTTTATCTTTTGTGCCTTGCTGAATTTCCTCTCTTCCTATTCTCTTTTCTTTCAAACCCAATTCATCACCTTTTCTTGAATGGCCAAATGACCCTTTGTCATTTAAAACCTTAGCCGAATTTGGTAGCCTTCTATGTCTTCTTTTTCTTGAGATCATTAAAGCTGAAATCTCTCTTAAACTTGCCATTGCTGAATTCTCTTAGCCAACTTCTATATTTCTTTTCTTCCATCTATATCTATTTTTAGGTGATAGCCAATGTTCCAACACCATTTGAAAAGCCTAGCCAATCTCAAGGTGCCTATTTTCTCTTCTTTCACAAAGCCTTAAAAGTCAAACGTTAGTGAAATCTATTCTCTATTAGTCTTCACAAGCAAACGTTGGTGGTAAGTACTTCTTTTAATCAGTTGTATCTTCTTTTTATGGATGTGCCAAAATCAAGTGTTTAGTCTTTGGTTATGGGTTAGTCGAATATTCACAAGCCATAATCTAGTGTCTCTTTTGTATATGCCAACGTTAAGGAGCATCAAAGAAGGATTCTCTCGGGATTTGACCCATCAAGGTAAGCAGTATGTATTCGGCCAAAGGCCATTCTCATAGATCTATGCTTAAAATCGATTCTAACACTTGACATGTAGGGATTTCGACAACTTCGAAAGCAAGTAACCATTTTCGGGATTTAAAATCGCAAGGTAAGTACCCATGATATTCGGCCAAGGCTTATTTAGTGATATAAGATCTATTTCGTATTTATTTAAAAGCCGAAAACTAACCAAATCAAGTGACTTAGTGTTGGCCGATTGCAAGGAAGGAAAGAACTACAAGTTTTCGGGATTTGATTAGTAGTAAATCAGCAACAAGGTAAGATTTTGGTTTCGATAGTCCTTCGAGATTTAATTAATTAGCAGAATGGCTTTATGCTAAAGTGTTTAAGGTTGGCCGAATATAGGGATTAAGGATCTAAAAGCATTAGATCGGGTTTTCGAGATTTTAATAAAGGGCTAAGTAAATCAGGTGTGTACCCCCACACTAAGCTTCAATTAATTTATGGTTATGCTTTAATATATGTGTTAATAAAAATATGTGTGAGGTGGCTAAAAGTACCATGCAATGGTACGAACGTAATACTCAGGTACGTTTACCTACTCCTACTATGAGTATGATACGATCTCTTATGGCACATATGTCAATAGTGATAAGAATGTGAAATAAGGCATGATATTGCATGATTTGTTTGACTTGGGGCATATGGGTGATATGCAAAGGGGAAGTGAATTGGTGGTTTTATACCCCAATATCTGAATGTAGTGACTTATGTCGCGAAATCTGAATATGGTGACTTATGTCACGAAATCTGAATGTGGTGACTTATGTCACGAAATCTGAATGTGGTGACTTATGTCACGAAATTTGAATGTGGTGACTTATGTCATGAATTATTATCCGTGGCTATGCCACGAAATTATATAGGCGATGAGCATCGCCGACCGCAGTGGATCGCCTTCGATGGTGTGCGTGCAGATGGAGGGTTGACTTAGTAGTCCCCACGGTGTGATGGTTGGTACGGGTGATGTGTAGCGAATGGTTATTTAGGTTTGGGTTCGAGATTGCATCATTAAGTATATGTGCTATTATGTATGAATTGACGTGCCTGAATTAATTGAGACTTATGTTGGTTGTGCACATTGAGTCTGTTTGACTCACCCCTTGTGGGATTATTTTTCAGTGACGCTCAATAATGGACCGGTCGGCAGGAGCTCAGTGGTGGCCATGCATAACTTCGGGACTGCTTTTATTTTTATTAGTTTATTCTAGAAGTTTTTATATATATATATATATATATATAAATTTAAGTTTTGAATTATTTTGGATTTTTATTTGATGTAATAAGGCCAAAGTATTAAATTGTCTATGCATGCATTTTAACTACTTAGTATGATACGACATTTATCGATTTGAAATTAAAGTTAATTTTTATTAAATATAAATATACTAATCATTTTGACACCTAATTAACACGGCTTTTAATTTTGAACCCAACCCAAATCAACTATTTTTTTAAAAACACACAAGTTTTTGGCAAAGCCCAAATAAGATTCGAATGGTTTTTCTTTAGAAGCATGCCAGATCCGGTCAGGGCTTATACGCCGGGTTTGGGGTGTTTTAGCTTGGTATCAGAGCCAGGTTCAAAACTCGACCTTGAGGGCTTTTAAGGTCCAAAACGTTTTCTCTCTTTAAAATGGATTTTTCTAAGAAATGAGTAGGGTTTCTGGCATGGCACCTGAGTCTCCGACCCGAAGTCCACCAGGTAAGTACCCCTATCCATTGTATGAATTATTGTATGATTTGTAGAAGGGTAGAAATGGAACATAGATTAGTATGATAAGTACTTGAACTATAGTACTAGTTTACCCCAACAATTACATAAAACTTTAATGCCTAACTAAACAAACCTATGACTAAGTCGCCGAGCTAGGGTGTGGCAACCATTGTGCGCATGTCTAGGATTGGATTCAGCAGGAGTTTGGTATTTAAGCAGTCCTAGTGACTCACCTCCTACCCACTCGAATCCTACCTAGTGCGTAGTGATGGTTCACCCTAACCAAGAGGACTCAGCCACAGGCTAAACTCAATAACTAAAACCCGAAAGGGACTATCCATATTTTTATAAAAACCCTAGTCTTAAAATCACCAAATTACCCCTTTAAGGTGTAGGAAAACTATTTTGAAAAATTTTCCAAAATATCCTCGATTTACTAAAATGACCTAAATACCCCTGGTTGGAAAAAAATTACTAAAATGCCCTTGGTTCATAAAATTTCCTTCCTACCCACAGTTTTTATCAAGATCCTCTTACCTTACAAATATCCAAAAAAAACTCTATTTTTACAAAATATTAAGAATCTCTGATTTGGAAAAAATTTACGAAATTACCCCTGATTTGCAAAATGACCAAATTACCCTAACTGCATAAATGACCAAAATACCTCAAGAAGGAAAATTATCAAGTACCTCAAATTAGAAACCTTTAAAATACCCTTGTTTTGAAAAGTCACCGAACCATATTTTGCAAAAATTACCGAAATGACCTCGCTTGTAAAATTACAAAAATACCCTCATCAGATAAAATTACCATTTCACCTTTGAAATTTTTCCAACAAGTATTTTAATTTTGTAAAAATATCAACAATCTCTATTTTGCAACATTTTCAAATACCTTAATTTGGAAAAAATTACCAAAATACCCCTATAGGATAAAATTACGAAAATACCCCTGGGTAGTGGAAAACAACAAACAACGACAACTACAACATTTCTCTATAATGAACGCAAGTTCATGTATGTGATTGAATGAATGATTTGAGACTGTATGTGAATGAATTCAAAAGAACTACCCCTTAAAAACTATTGAACATAAGACTGTACGTGGTAAATCAGTGGAACAAAACTGATCTATAAAATTCTTAAATCAGATAAATGCAAATTGGAAGTATGGATTCAAGGGGACGCGGCCGTAACGTGCGAGACCGTGGTAGAGGCCGAATGACTGTGTCGGAACTCGTTAGATCGGGCCAAGGATCTGAAAATGAAATGCCACCACCACCACCAGCCGCTGATGTGGAATATCAAGATCAGACGGGGGATGACGCAGTGTCACAGGCGATGCTGCGAGTCTTGGAAAGGGTGGCTAGAGCAAGTGGAGGCATGGAAGCTTGGAAGTCTGTACCTGAGTGACTCCGAGCCAACGGAGCTGAGGTGTTCTGTGGTGTATCTGGTGTAGTACCCAGTACCGCTGAATATTGGTTAGAAGTGAATGAGCGGATTATGGATGAGCTCGATTTAACTGACGAAGAAAAGCTAAAAGGGTTGGTGTCGCTTCTCCGCGATGAGCCATATCAATAGTGGCTCACATTTCGGGATGGTGCTACGGTTGAGGAACTCACTTGGGATTATGCTAAGGCGGCATACCAGAAGAAGTATGTTGGTACTCATTACATCAATGCACAGAGGAAGGCATTTCTAGGGCTAGTTCAAGGGAACAAGTCCGTGGCAGAGTACGAAGCTGAATTCCTAAGGCTGAGCCGTTATGCTCGAGGTATAGTGTCAACGGAGCATGAGCGATGTGTCCAGTTTGAGGTGGGATGATTTGAGACTGTTGATAGCTCCACAGCAATAGCGAGAGTTTGCTGTGTTGGTGGAGAAGGCTAAGGTAGCCGAGGGTATCAAGGATTCTGTAAGGCAGAACACCGATCGAAATAGGCAGAAGAGAGGCTTTGGTCTTCAGGGTCTTCTAGGAATGAGCAAAAGAGGCCTAGAGTTGATGGGCCGGGAGGTCAGCAGCCTCAGCGGGGCCGTGATTCGAATGGTAGAAGAAACGGTACTGGTAGAGGAAGAGAAACACTGAGTCGAGGTGTTGGTAACACGGAGGCCCAGTAGCCGGGTTTGATTTATGCGGTACGTTAGAGGGAGGACAGAGACGCACCGAACGTCATAACCGATACGTTCCTTATATTTGGCAAACCTTATGTTGCTTTGATTGATGTGGGCTCGACCCATTCCTATGTTGTATGTAGAGTAGTTGAAACTCTAGAAATAGCCTCTGAACTATCTAGTAGGGAGATAACTGTAGTAAGCCCACTAGGTCAAATCGTAGTAGTGAACAAGATATTTCAGAGTGTGCCTTTGGAGCTTCAGGGAGTGGTATTTCTTGCTGACTTAATGGAATTACCCTTCGGGGAATTTGATCTTATACTTGGCATGGATTGGCTAGTGGAACATTGGGCTGTATTAGATTGTGCAGCCAAACGAATGGAGTTAAGGACCCTAGAGGATGAGGTGATAGTTATGATAGGAGAAAGGAGGAACTACTTATCTAATGTAGTTTCTGCTTTGAAGGCTGATAAGATGGTACGGAAAGGGTGCAAGGCATTTTTGGCCTTCATTAGTGTGTTGGATGCGAAAGAAGGGGGAGTTAGTGGAGTTAGAACCATAAGGGAGTTTATGGATGTCTTTTCGGATGAATTACTAGGAATACCCCTGGATAGGGAGGTGGAGTTTGGAATCGATTTGTTGCCGGGTACAGCTCTTGTGTCCATTGCCCTGTACAGAATGGCACTAAAGGAGTTGGTTGAGCTCAAGGCTCAAATTCAAGAGTTGCTAGACCGTGGGTTTATCCGACCCAGTGTGTCTCCATGGGGAGCACCGGTCCTCTTTGTGAAGAAGAAAGACGGAACTATGCACATGTGCATAGATTATCGTTAGTTGAATAAGCTGACCATCAAGAACAAGTACCCATTGCCAAGAATAGATGACTTGTTCGATCAGCTTAAGGGGGTCGCGGTATTCTTAAAGATAGATCTAAGGTCTGGATATCATCAGCTTAAGGTGAAGGAGGCTGATATCCATAAGACGACTTTTCGCACAAGGTATGGGCATTATGAGTTCTTGGTAATGCCGTTCGGGTTGACAAATGCCCCAGCCGCGTTTATGGACATGATGAACCGGGTTTTCCAACCCTATCTGGACCAGTTTGTTGTTGTGTTCATAGACGATATCTTGGTGTATTCGAAGTCTGAGGAAGAACACGATGAGCACCTCCGAGTTGTGTTGCAAGTGTTGAGGGAGAAGAAGCTCTACGCCAAATTTAGCAAATGTGAATTTTGGCTTAAGGAGGTTTTTAGGCCATGTGGTATCTGCTGAAGGAATAAGGGTGGATCCTCGGAAGATTGAGGCAGTTGTGGATTGGAAACCTCCTAAGTCAGTGGTGGAAGTTTGGAGTTTCTTAGGATTGGCAGGCTACTACAGAAGGTTCGTAGAAGGGTTTCCATTGATAGCCGCACCTCTGACGAAGTTGTTGAGAAAGGAAGTACCTTTCGTTTGGTCAGATAAGCAGAAGGAGAGCTTTGAGAAGCTTAAGAAGGTCTTGACCGAAGCTCCAATTTTGATTCAGCTGGAGGCAGGGAAGGATTTTGTGGTGTATTGTGATGCTTCCCATACAGGATTGGGAGGTGTCCTTATGCAAGACAGGAAGGTAGTTGCTTATGCGTCTCGACAACTAAGGCCACACGAGGTTAGCTACCCGACGCATGATTTGGAATTGGCGGTGGTGGTCTTTGCCCTTAAGGTGTGGAGGCACTATCTTTATGGAGAGAAGTCGGTAGAGCCTTAAGTATCTGCTGACTCAGAAAGAGCTGAATCTGAGACAGCGAAGGTGGGTGGAGCTATTGAAGGACTATGATTATTCAATAGAGTATCACCCGGGCAAGGCCAATGTAGTGGCGGATGCCCTAAGTCAGAAGGTAGTGTCAGATCTGAGGGCGATGTTTGCACATCTGAGCTTGTATGATGATGGAAGTCTGCTGGCAGAGCTGCAAGTTAAGCTGATGTGGTTGAATGAAATGAAAGAGGGACAGTTGGTGGATGGGGATCTAAGTGCTAAGTTGAGACAAGTGTAGAATGGAGAGTTGGAAAATTATGGTATTAATGATGAAGGAGTATTGTGTTTCAAGGGAAAAGTCCGTATGCCGGAAAATAAGGAATTAAGGCAAAGGATTCTTCAGGAATCGCATAGTAGCCCTTACACTATGCATCCGGGAGGCAGTAAAATGTACAGAGATCTAAGGGAATAGTTTTGGTGGCCTGGTCTTAAGCGGGAAGTTACCGAATTTGTTGGCACATGCTTGACGTGTCAGCAAGTTAAGGCTGAGCACCAAGTTCCGTCAGGGTTGCTTCAGCCAATACAAATTCCACAATGGAAGTGGGAGAAAATTACCATGGACTTCGTTAGTGGGCTTCCCCTTATGCCTACTAAGAAGGACTCGGTATGGGTGATAGTGGATCGGCTGACAAAGTCTGCGCATTTTATTCTAGTGCGGGTTGACTACTCCCTACAAAAGTTAGCAAGGTTGTATGTGGCGAGATTGTAAGGTTGCACGGAGTGTCGGTGTCGATTATCTCGGATAGGGATCCAAGGTTCACGCCTCGCTTTTGGAAAGCACTATATCGTGCTTTAGGCACCAAAGTTGAACTTCATCTGACTTTTCATCCACAAATCAGACGGTCAATCTGGCGAGTAATACAAGTGTTGGAGGATATGCTAAGAGGCTGTGTGATAGGTTTCAGAGGAAGTTGGGAAGAATATTTGCCTTTAGCAGAGTTTGCGTACAACAACAGCTATCAAGCAAGTATTCGGATGGCACCGTACGAAGCACTATATGGTCGGAAGTGTCGCACTCCTACATGTTGGACGGAATTAGGGGAACGTTAGATTTTGGGTCTAAAAATTGTGGCAGAATCCAAGGAGAAGGTTAAGATAATTCGGGCTCGATTGAAGAAAGCATCTGATAGACAAAAGTCATACGCTGATCTCAAACGGAAAGAAATAGAATTTGATGTGGGAGATCAAGTGTTTCTCAAAGTTTCACCTTGGAAGAAGGGAATGAGGTTTGGTCGCAAACGGAAGCTAAGTCCAAGGTTCATAGGACCTTATCGGGTATTGAAGCGAATTGGACCAGTGGCATACCAGTTGGAGTTACCTCCAAAATTGAAGCAGATGCACGACGTATTCCATGTTTCCATGCTACGTCGATACCGATCGGATCCATCTCATGTAGTTTCGGTTGAAGAGGTGGAGCTGAGACTAGATCTGTCTAATGAGGAAGAGCCAATTCAGATTCTGGAACGAGATGTGAAGGTGCTTCGGAGGAAGTCGGTCCCTTTGGTCAAGGTGTTGTGGCGTAACCATGGATCAGAGGAAGCTTCTTGGGAGCCAGAAGAAGCAATGCGATAGTAATACCCTCACCTATTCTAGCCAGGTAATTTCGAGGTCAAAATTATTTTAAGGGGGTAGAACTGTAATATCCCGGATTATGGCTTATGCATTTTTGCTTAATAATATGAAATAGCATGCCTTTGTGTGTTAAGAATGTGTTGTATGAATTTTGTGAACTTTAGAAAATAGGAGAGTGCCTTAGAAATTATTAGATTTTAAATCTAAAAAGGCGAAGCTAGGCTGAGGAGGCCTTAAGGAATATTGTAGGAGTTTTTGGACATGAAATTAGGGTTGGTAGAGTGGCTTAGAGACGCCACTTAGGGCCTTGGTGTGTGACGCCTCAGGCAAGGGAGAATGGAGGAGGTTCGAATCATGTTAGCAGCATAAAGTGTCATTTTATTTTTGCATGTTGGCGTCAAGAAGGGGAGAGGTGATGGACAGCATATGGAATTTGGATGGATAAGGATAAGCCTTGGTTATTCTTTTAAAATTCGGCTAAGAAGGAAGGGATAATTGTTGACTTATTCTATTCTTTTTGAATCAAGGTTGAAGAGGGAAAATATAGGAGAAAATTAGGGGATTTGATAAGAGGGAATGTGGTGGCCGAATATAGGACTCTAGGGGCTTGTATTTTCGGCTTTGAAGAGTGTGAAGAAGTGTGTGCCTAATTTTTGTTGTGAGCATTCATCTTTTTCTTTCTCTTTTGTGCCTTTCCGAATTTCCTCTCTTCCTATTCTCTTTTCTTTCAAACCCAATTTATCACCTTTTCTTGAATGGCCGAATGACCCTTTGTCATTGAAAACCTTAGCCGAATTTGGTAGCCTTCTATGTCTTCATTTTCTTGAGATCATTAAAGCCGAAATCTCTCTTAAACTTGCCATTGCCGAAATCTATTAGCCCACTTCTATATTTCTTTTCTTCCATCTATATCTATTTTTAAGTGATAGCCGAATGTTCCAACACCATTTGAAAAGCCTAGCCGAATCTCAAGGTGCCTATTTTCTCTTCTTTGCCGCAAGCCTTAAAAGTCGAAACGGTTAGCCGAAATGGTTAGCCGAAATCTATTCTCTGTTAGTCTTCACAAGAAAACGTTGGTGGTAAGTACTTCTTTTAATCGGTTGTATCTTCTTTTCATGGATGTGCCGAAATCAAGTGTTTACTCTTTGGTTATGGGTTAGCCGAATATTCATAAGCCATAATCTAGTGTCTCTTTTGTATGTGCCAACGTTAAGGAGCATCAAAGAAGGATTCTCCGGGATTTGACCCATCAAGGTAAGCAGTATGTATTCGGCCAAAGGCCATTCTCATAGATCTATGCTTAAAACCTATTCTAACACTTGACAAGTAGGGATTTCGACAACTTCCAAAGCAAGTAACCATTTTTGGGATTTAAAATCGCAAGGTAAGTACCCATGATATTCGGCCAAGGCTTATTTAGTGATTTAAGATCTATTTCGTATTTATTTAAAAGCCAAAAACTAACCAAATCAAGTGACTTAGTGTTGGCCGATTGCAAGGAAGGAAAGACTACAAGTTTTCGGGATTTGATTAGTCGTAAATCGGCAACAAGGTAAGATTTTGGTTTCGATAGTCCTTCGAGATTTAATTAATTAGCCGAATGGCTTTATGCTAAAGTGTTTAAGGTTGACCGAATATAGGGATTAAGGGTCTAAAAGCATTAGATCGGGTTTTCGGGATTTCAATAAAGCGCTAAGTAAATCAGGTGTGTACCCCCACACTAAGCTTCAATTAATTTATGGTTATGCTTTAATATATGTGTTAATAAAAATATGTGTGAGGTGACTAAAAGTACCATGCAATGGTATGAACGAAATACTCAGGTATGTTTCCCTACTCCTACTATGAGTATGATACGATCTATTATGGCACATATGTCAATAGTGATAAGAATGTGAAATAAGGCATGATATTGCATGATTTGTTTGACATGGGGCATATGGGTGATATGTAAAGGGGAAGTGAATTGGTGGTTTTATACCCCAATATCCGAATGTGGTGACTTATGTCATGAAATCAATGTGGTGACTTATGTCACGAATCGAATGTGGTGACTTCATCACGAATTATTATCCGGTGGCTATGCCACGAAATTATAAGGCGATGAGCACGTCGACCGCAAATGACCGCCTTCTATGGTGTGTAGCGGATGGAGGGTTGAGTTAGTAGTCCCACGGTGTGATGGTTGGTACGGTGATGTGTAGCGGATGGTTATTTAGGTTTGGGTTCGAGATTGCATCATTAATTATATGTGCTATTATGTATGAATTGACATGCCTGAATTAATTGAGACTTATGTTGGTTGTGCACATTGAGTCTGTTTGACTCACCCCTTGTGGGATTATTTTTCAGGTGACGCTCAATAATGGACCGGGTCGGCAGGAGCTCAGTGGTGGCCATGCATAACTCCGAGACTGTTTTATTTTGATTAGTTTATTCTTAGAAGTTTTTTTTATATATATATTTAAGTTTTGAATTATTTCGGGTTTTTATTTGATGTAATAAGGCCAAAGTATTAAATTGTCTATGCATGCATTTAAACTACTTAGTATGATACGACATTTATCGATTTGAAATTAAAGTTATTTTTCTTAAATATAAATATACTAATCGCTTTTACACCTAATCAACACGGCTTTTAATTTTGAACCCAACCCAAATCAACTGCTTTAAAAACACACAAGTTTTGGCAAAGCCCAAATAAGATTCAATCGCTTTTTCTTTAGAAGCATGCAGATCCGGTCAGGCTTGTGGGCCAGTGTTTGGGTGTTTCAATCATCAAGCTTTCATATTTCAACATTAAACATCAAAGAACACATAGATTCAACAATGAAAACTCTTAAAATCTTTAACAGTTTCAAAATTAAAGGTACATGCTAGCTAGATTGAGCTGCAATGATTACAAGCACATAGAAATCATCAAAAACCGAGCTAAAATCGTACCATAATCAATCTAGGAGTGTTCCAAACCTTAGAAAGCTTCAAACCCTTTCTTTCTTTTCTATTTTGGTTGCTAAAAGATGAATGAAATGAATTTTGGCTTTGTTTTATTAAATTATAACTTAATTACTAATTTACTATAATAACCTTTGTTATAAACATATAAAACATATAATGGATGACCATAATTGTCCACTTACACTAATCATGGACTAATAACATTATAAGGACCTTTGATTTATTAAATCATAGCGATTAAACACCTTTAACAAGTAGAATGCAACTTTTGCATTTTACACGATTTAATCCTTTTTATCAAATTAACCAATCAATTGATAAAATTAGCTCACGAAATTTTCACACATATCAAATAACATGCTATAAATACCAAAAATAATATTAAAATAATTTTTCAATATCAGATTTGTGGTTCCGAAACCACTATTCCAGTTTAGCTAAAACTGGGCTATTACAACTGATGCAATTTAAGTTGCTTGAATGTTATAAATGTTGGTTGGCTAAATATGCAATTGGTATATTTGCGATGTTGTGGACATGGTTTGAGTTGCTAAGAAATGATATGACCATAAATAAAATATAATGATATGAATTGTTGTATGCATGATTTATGTGAATGCAAGCGATTATTCAATGATTAATTGAATTTTGGAGTTACAGGTCAGGAATTTGAAGATGAATATGTGACAACTAGTTGGTATGACTATAAATGAAAGACTATAAATGAAATATAGAACGATTATGTCCTTATAATATAATTTAACATATTAAGATGCTTGCGAACCTTTGTTTATTTTATTTTACTTATGTCCTTTTGTAATCTTTGTCATGTTAAATATTAGTTGTAGAAATGCCACTGAGTTGATTACTCAGCGTTAGATTTGATTTTTGTGCACAGGTTGGGTTCAATCGTGTGTACTCGTGGTTATCAGTATCCAACAGAAAATCCCACATTCATAGAGTGGGTGAAATTTGTTAGTCTAGTTGGCATGTACCTATGGGATTTTATGTAATATTAAGCTTAGTTGGCGAAATATTGCATACTTTGAAATACTTTATAAATTGTCATATATAATAGTAGGTAATGGTATGTACTATGTATATGTTTTAGTGTTGGTGTTGCTATTTGAGTTTTTAGATGAGGTTATAATGTTTTTAATGTAAATCGAGATATATATTTAATAAGGATGCATGGAATGAAATGAATAAACAAGTTAATAGTTGAGATATTGTTATATTAAGCCTGACATGGCTTTGAGTCTAAATGTATGATTTGAATTCATTATGGAACGAATGATGTTAGTTGCTTAGGCAACGAATGTGATATTTCATTACTCGGACCCGATGATTGGATTTGGTAATGGGGTGTTATAGTTAATTGATTGTCTAAGTTCAAATATTAGCAAAAGTTGTGACAAGCAAATATTAGAACATTTACATTGTGATAAAGATAACTTACTTTAGTAGATAATCTAAACGATTTCGTAATCCCGTAAAAGAATCAAAGTTAGCATTTAATTCAAATAATTAGAAGGATTATTCTGTCGTTTACAATTCCAATTGAGGAGATGGCTAGTCTTGACTATCGGAGCAGTTGACTCCATGGGAAGAAACATAGATGTATTCATTGCCAGAATGATACATTAGACTGGACCCAAAATGAATTAATTCTAAATCCATTTGTGAATTAATTCACTTGCAACATTCATGGTGTGATTTACCTAAATCCCAAGTTAGTCACTGACCATAGGTACGTAACTCATGTGCTTTGATATAAGTGGAGGCTAATGCACGAAAGATGATCAAGCCGATAGCCAATATGTTTGGTACATGACTTGTGTATGACATGAATTTAGTAGCAACAGTGGAATTCATAGCTCAAATAAAAAGTTAACGATATCTTGTCATTGGCATTGTGTGGATTGATAAATATGAAACGTGACCACGGGTTGCTAGTTCTCGAACGAGCAATTTATCACAATCATTTGTTGATAGTGATCATATTAATCATTAAGAAGACACAATGATGACAACGACATAAAATAGGATTGTATTAAGTGAATGGATTTAACTCAAAGGAATCAAGGATATCATATGATGGTAAATCACACATAGCGAGGTTATTGGACAAAACAATTAGATGAAGTGCTTTCGTAAAGAGTATACAATAAGGAGTTTTCAATCATGGTACTTCTTGTGGATTAACTCCATAATTAAGTAAATTATGAATTATTGGAACTATGCTTCTAGACATAATTGCAATTAATAGAGCCTAATTGTATATGTCTGATTTGTCCATCCGCTAGCTCAACAAAACATCGATCGAGCTTGTAACATCCTGATATTTAGGGGCTATGCATTTTACATAATTGAATGATGTTGCATGTTTAATCATTATTAAGTGCAATTTTGGAAGTTATTTGAGCTTCATTTATTAAGTGAAGGTTTTGCTAAACTTTTAATTTCTATTAATTAGAGAGAGAACTAAGCTAATAAGGCCTTAAGAATTGATGATGAGAAGTTCTAGTATAAGTTAAGTAATTGGCAAAGTGGTTAAGATGCATGGATGTGTGCTTAAGGTGCAAGGTTCAATCTCCTAGCTAACATTAGGGAGATTTTAATTTTTTGTTTTCTTCCTTGTAAGTGTCGGCCAAGAATATTCTAGAGTGGATGAGCTTTCATCCATTTTTGGCTTGTTGACCATGAGAAAAGGAAGTTAAAGAACATAAGGCATGGAATCACAAATTCATGATAAGATGAGGGGGACAAAGGCATGAAATAGGGCTATGTTTTGGGGATGTGTTCATGGTCATTTGACCATGAACCTAGACGGCATGAAGGCTAAAGGAGAGGCCTAGTTGTGTAGTAAATTCTTTGGATATGATGGGGAAGAAACAAGGAGGAAAAAGGGGATATGTTGGCATTGATGTGGTAATTTATGCTTTGCCATTAGGGGAAAAGTTAGCCAAAAGCCTAGGATGTCCATCTTTTCTCATTTTCTCCAAAATTCTCTCCTAGCCGAATGTGCCATAGAGTTTAGGTAAAACTCTCTTTGTTTTAGCTTTCATCCTTTTGACCAAATTTTCTTCTTTTGGCCGAATGTACCATAGTCATTTTGGTACATTTTCACTTTTGATTTAGCCTCAATTGCTTGAACCAAATACAACCTTCTTTCTCTCATTTAGTTTTCATTTTGAAACCAAAACCACAAAGTTTAAGCACCATTATTCTTCTTCATTTTCTTCTCTTGTCGAATGCATCTAAGTTCCATAGTCCATCTCTCTTCTTTGATCCTATTCACTTTTCTTTTCTTTTCATCTTATATTTTTTTCTTTCTCTTAACTTTCTCTCATTGCCGAAATCACCATTATCATTTTCTTCTTATCTTTCTCTTTACTTCCTTCTCTTTTCATTCTCTTTCTTCCTTTCCTTCAAAACCGAAACCATCATATTGAAACCACCATTTTTATTCTTTTATTTTGTGAAGGCCGAATCATCATTCTCTTTTCTTCTTTTTCAAAGCCGAACCTCCAAGTGATCAAAGTAAGACTTCATCAATTATTTTCATCACTTCCTTTCACTTGAATAAGATTGGAAATCATAATCTTTTATTTCTCTCTTAGGCCGAATCTCTTGAAAAGATTTTGAAAGGAACTTTGTTGAAGACAACCTTAAGTGACCATTCGAATCATCAAGGTAAGACTACTATTTTGGATAATATCAATTTCTTTAGATAGATTACTAATCTAAGTTATTTTTAGGAGCAATCTAAGATCATCAAGATAGGTAAGAAAAGAGCCGTTTGAAGTGTTTGGAAGAGAGGAGGTATTCCTTTACCATCGAACTACAAACGAAGAGCAGTATCGGGGGTTAGAGACTTTCCACCGGTTGTGGACCCTCCGCAAACGAAGATCGATTATTCAAGTAGTGCGTATAACCGAACCACTTTACGTTGGTGGAATATCGGCGGTTTTGATCCATCTAGTGGAGAAAACCGCAAATAACCGCCATTCGTGAATCTGAGGGTAAGGATTTAGATCTATCGCTTATAAGTAGAGTTTTGCTAACAATAGTATATACTAACCGAAAGTGTGTTAATCATCTAGGTGTGGACGAGCTAGAGAGTATTGTGCTCATTGTTACTAGGTGTGTAACCATACATTAAAATTTCCATAGATTTATATTATTAAAAGTGATTATATGATAATATGTTTGTTTATGGATACCAATCTTTGGTATACAAAATTCGTATGTTACCCAATATTCCATTTATTTTGATATATGCATCAATATGAAACAAGCATGACTATATTATGATTTGTGGGTACATAGCATGAAAATCGATTTGATATGTATGTGCATGGGCATATGGGTATGTTTAATAAAGGAGGAGTATTCGGTGGTTTTACCACAATTACGTGACTTCGGTCACATATGTGAAATTGGTGACTTCGGTCCCATATTTGACTCTGGTGACTTCGGTCACATATTTGACTCGTGGCCGGTCACATATTTGACTCGTGGCTTCGGTCACATATTTGGCTCGTGACTTCGGTCACGATTTGAAATTTGGACTTGGTCAGTGACTTGGTCACATCTGCTTTGGTGGCTTTGCCACAATAAGGGCGATGTGCATGTTGACCGCAAAGAATCGCCTTCGATGGTGTGTAGCGGATGGAGGGTCGATTTAGTAATCCCCACTGTCTTTGGTTGGTACGGGGTGTGTAGCGGATTGATATTTAGGTTGGGCAGGCTTGCATTTCATTTCATATACATATCCATGTAACATTGTATGATTATTATTTGATCTGCTATAAAATGGGCCTTTGGGCTAAATTTGAGTAAAATGGGCCTTTGGGCTAAATTTGAGTAAAATGGGCCTTTGGGCTAAATTTGAGTAAAATGGGCCTTTGGGCAAAATTTGAGCTAAAATGGGCCTTTGGGCTAAATATGAGTTAAATGGGCCTTTGGGCCAAATATTTGATTAAATGGGCCTATGGTCATATGTGAAATTTTTTTTGGGCTTGAAAGCTTTTGATAAATGGGCTTTTTAGTGTATGTGTTATACATTGAGTTTATGACTCACCCATTTTATGGGATTACTTTTCAGATAACTCATAGTGCGATGGATCGGGACAGCAAGGATTTCGAGGTGGCGGTGCTCATATTAAGTATTGTGGAGATTTTCCAACTTAAACTCTTTAAGTTAAATTTTATTACTTAGACTTTAATTTGGGTTGCCAATATTATGTAATAAGGCCAATATAAATTATCTTTAATTTTGTGTTTGGATTTATTTTAAATTACATATGAATAATTATCAAATATCTAAATGGATTTCGATAAATTATTTAAAATGTGTTTGTTACTATTATATAAATGTTTTCAAAGAAATGTTCTTAAGTTTGGTTTCCTTTTTATTTTATTAATTCCTCCTAAAAAATGAAGTTTTAAAAGACAAAATTTCTTTACAATGAAATTCCGCTAAAGTTTTACTCGAGGAACATACCAAATCCGGTTAGGCTTTTTGGGCCGGGTTTGGGGTGTTTCAGAGCTGCTTTTAAATCAAAAGAAAATTCTACGACTTTGGAAATAATTTAATTGAGTCAATTTATTCGATGTGGAATTAAATTAGGCAAATGTTAGAATTATTCAAATAGAGAATTTGATTAAAGAATTTTCTTAAAAAAATTATTTTGGAAAATCTTAGTGATTTACCTCTAGAGCTTCAGGGAGTGGTATTTCCTGCCAACTTGATGGAACTACCCTTCGGAGAATTTGATCTCATCCTTGGAATGGACTGGCTAGTGGAACATCGGGCTGTATTGGATTGCGCAGCTAAGCGAATGGAGTTAAGGACGTCGGAGGATAAGGCGATAATTATGATAGGAGAAAGAAGAAACTACTTGTCTAACGTAGTCTCTGCTCTAAAGGCTAAAAAGATGGTTCGGAAAGGGTGCAAGGCATTTTTTATCCTTGTTAGTGTGTTGAATGCAAAGGAAGGGGGGGTTAGTGGAGTTAGAACAGGAAAAGAATTTGTGGATGTTTTTTCAAAGGAGTTACCTGGAATACCCCCGGATAGGAAAGTGGAGTTCGGAATTAACTTGCTGTCGGGTATAGCTCCTGTGTCAAGTACCCATACAGAATGGCACCAAAGAAGTTGGTTGAGCTCAAGGCTCAGATCTAAGAGTTACTTGATCGTGGGTTTGTCCGACCTAGTGTGTCTCCATGGGGAGCACCGGTCTTGTTTGTGAAGAAGAAGGACGAAACTATGCGCATGTGCATAGATTATCGTCAGTTGAATAAGCTGACCATCAAGAACAAGTATCCATTGCCAAGAATAGATAACTTGTTCGATCAGCTTAAGGGGCCCGCGGTATTCTCAAAGATAGATCTAAGGTCTAGATATCATCAGCTTAAGGTGAAGGAGGCTGATATCCACAAGACAGCTTTTCAGACAAGGTACGAGCATTATGAATTCTTGGTAATGCCGTTCAAATTGACAAACGCCCCAGCCGCGTTCATGGACATGATGAACCGGGTGTTCCAACCCTATTTGGACCGGTTAGTGGTTGTGTTCATAGACGATATTTTGGTGTACTCTAAGTCAGAGGAAGAAGATGATGAGCACCTCCGAGTCGTGTTGCAAGTGTTAAGGGAGAAAAAGGCTTTATGCCAAGTTCAGCAAGTACAAATTTTGGCTGAAAGAAGTTACGTTTTTAGGGCATGTGGTGTCAGTTGAAGGAATAAGGGTGGACCCTCGGAAGATTAAGGCGGTATTGGATTGGAAACCACCCAAGTCTGTTGCTAAGGTTCAGAGTTTCTTGGGTTTAGCAGGCTATTACAGAACGTTCATAGAAGGGTTCTCATCAATAGCCGCACCTTTGAAGAAGTTGCTAAGGAAGGAGGCACCTTTCATATGGACCGATAAGCAGCAAAAAAGTTTTGAGAAGTTTAAGAGGGTCTTGACTGAAGCTCCAGTTTTGATTTAGCCTGAGGCAGGGAAAGAATTCATGGTGTATTGTGACGCTTCTCACACAGGTTTGGGATGCGTATTGATGCAAGACGGGAAGGTAGTTGCTTATGCATCTCGACAACTAAGGCCACACGAGGTTAACTACCCGACGCATGACTTGGAATTGGCGATAGTGGTCTTTGCTCCTAAGGTGTGGAGGCACTACTTATATAGAGAAAAGTCAGTGATCTACATGAACCACAAGAGCCTGAAGTATTTGCTGACTCAGAAAGAGCTGAACCTGAGACAGCGAAGGTGGGTGGAATTATTGAAGGACTACGATTGTTCCATAGAGTATCACCCGGGCAAGGCGAATGTGGTGGCAGATGCCCTAAGTCGGAAAGTAGTGTCGGATCTAAGGGCAATGTTTGCACATCTTAGCTTGTATGACGATGTAAGTTTGTTAGCAGAGTTGCAAGTTAAGCCGAAGTGGTTGAATGAGGTGAAAGAGAGTCAGTTGGCGGATGATGATCTGAGTGCTAAGCTACGACAAGTGCAGAGTGGGAAGTTGGAGGACTATGGTATTAATGGTGATGGAGTATTGTGTTTCAAGGGTAAGGTCTGTATGCCGAAGAACGAGGAGTTAAGGTAGAGAATTCTTCAGGAATCGCATAGTAGTCCTTATGCTATGCATCTTGGAGGTAGTAAGTTGTATAGAGATCTAAGGGAACAGTTTTGGTGGCCTGGTCTTAAGTGGAAAGTTACCAAATTTGTAGGAAAGTGCTTAACGTGTCAGCAAGTCAAAGCTGAACATCAAGTTCTGTCAGGATTGCTTCAGCCGATTAAGATTTCGCGGTGGAAGTGGGAGAGAATTACCATGGACTTCGTTAGGGGGCTTCCCCTTACGCCTACTAAGAAGGACTCGGTATGGGTGATAGTGGACCGATTGACAAAGTCCGCGCATTTCATTCCCGTGCGGGTTGACTATTCCCTACAAAAATTGGCAAGGTTGTATATTGTGAAAATTGTGAGGCTGCACGGAGTGCCGGTGTCGATTATCTCGGATAGGGATCTGAGGTTTACGTCTCGGTTTTGGAAGGCATTACATCAAGCTTTGGGCATCAAATTGGACTTCAGTACGACGTTTCATCCGCAGTCGGACGGCCAGCTGAGCGAGTGATCCAAGTGTTAGAGGATATGCTGAGGGGCCGTGTGATAGATTTCAGAGGAAGTTGGGAAGAATATTTTCCTTTAGCAGAATTTGCGTACAACAATAGCTATCAGGCAAGTATACGGATGGCACCGTATGAAGCACTGTATGGACGGAAGTGTCGCACTCCTACATGTTGGACGGAATTGGGAGAACGCCAGATTTTGGGTCCGAAAATCGTGGCAGAATCAGAAGAAAAGGTTAAAGTAATTCGGACATGGTTGAAGGAGGCATCTGACAGGCAGAAGTCATACGCAGATCTTAAACGGAAGGAGATCGAGTTTGCTGTGGGAGATTATATGTTTCTTAAAGTTTCACCGTGGAAGAAGGTAATGAGATTCGGTCACAAAGGGAAGTTAAGTCCCAGGTTTATAGGACCTTATCGGGTATTGAAGCGAATTGGAACGGTGGCATACCAGTTGGAGTTATCTTCAGAATTACAGCTGATGCACAATGTATTCCATGTTTCTATGCTACGTCGATACCGATCGGATCCATCTCATGTAGTTTCGATTGAAGAGGTAGAGCTAAGACCAAATTTGTCCTATGAGGAAGAGCCAATTCAGATTCTGGAACGAGATGTGAAGGTGTTTCGGAGGAAATCGGTCCCTCTAGTCAAAGTGTTATGGCGAAATCATGGATCAGAGGAAGCTTATTGGGAGCCGGAAGAAGCAATGCGACAGCAATACCCCCACCTATTCTAGCCAGGTAATTTCGAGGTCGAAATTATTTTAAGGGGGTAGAACTGTAATATCCGAGAATTAGGGCTTGTGCATTTTTGCTTAATTGTATGAAGTAACATGCCTATGTGTGTTTGAATGTGTTGTATGAATTTTTTGAGAACTCTAGAGTGTAGGTGAATACCTTAGAAATTATCGGATTTTAAGTCTTAAAGGGGGAGCTAAGCTTGATAGGCCTTAAGAGGAATTGTAGTGAAAATTTGACAAACAAATAGGCTTGTTAAAGTGGCAAGAAGGCGCCACTTAAAGCCTTAGTAAGTGACACTACAAGCTGTGTAAAAGGGCCTAGGTTCGAGCAGCAAGGGAAGCAAATAGGACTACAAGGAGGAGAGGTAGTGGACGGCACAAGGACACTTCAAAGATGAAGTGTAGATTAAGCTAAAAACTTAAGGATTCGGCTAAGGTAGAGTGAAAAGGGGGATTGAATGGAGAGAGGGAGAGTTGGCCGGCCAAGGGACTTCTTGGATGACAAATTTGCTCACCAAAATCCCCTAGGCCGAATGTTGCATTAAGCCTCCTCAAACACTTTTCTTCTTCTTTTCTTTTTCTCAGATCTTTCTTCTTCTCTCCCACTCAAGCCGAACCATTATTGAGCCTCTATATCAATCTTTTCCTTCTTTTTCTCACAATCTTCACTGTTAATCAAAAGCCGAAAACACAAGTAAGCCTAGCCAATTTCTTCATCTTCTTCTCCATATAGTCGATTGTTCACCAAACACCAAAAGCGAAACCTGATTAATCAAACATCTAGCCTATAGCCGAATCTCTCTGTGGGTGCAAGCAAGGGTGCAGTCGATTTCTATAGTAAGGGTAGGCTCAAACGTTATTCGATTTCCTTTTTTTTTCTCTCTTAGCCGAAAGTTGGAATCTAACCCCTTTTACTGTTCTTTGCCCGAAAATAAGAAGGAGATTTCAGGATTTGGTTGTTGTCGACTACAAGGAGGAGATCTTTCGGGATTTTGGGATCTAAGGTAAGTAAAGTGTAATTTCAGGCCAAAGGCCATTTATGGTATTCACTAAGTGTTAGAATCGGATCTGACATATGCCTATAGGAATTTTGACATCTTCATAAAGCAAGTGACGATTTTCGGGATTTGGCTAAACAACCTAGGTAAGTGTTTTAGTGTTCAGATCTGTTACCTATTTCGTTCAAAAGCCAAAAACTAACTGGTTAAGTATGCTAGTGGCTAGCTGATTGCAAGGGGAGATCATCACAAAGTTTCGGGATTTGGTTAGCAACCAAATCGGCAGCAAGGTAAGGGTTTTGGTCTCGTTAACCCTTCGAGATTTGCTATTTAGCTGAATGGCCTATTGACTAAGGTACTTAGTATTGGCCGAATGTAGGAGAAGAGATCTAGTGCATTAGATCAGACTTTTGGGATTTCGATTAGATCTACGAGTAATCAGGTGTGTAGCCCTACTCAAATTCTTAATAGATTTAAGGTGTTAACTTGATATGTGTGTTAATAAAAATGTGAATGAAGTGGCTAAAGGTACCATTCAATTGTACGACATAATCAGGTAAGTTTTTCTCTAAAGATCTGTTAATAGTTTTATAAACTATGAATATGACATATACGTATGGCATGAGTTTTGCATGTATTGTATTGTGCATGGGCATATGGGTGATTATGAAAAGGGAAGTAATCTCGGTGGTTTTACCACAATATTTGGTGACTCATGTCACATAATCAATGCGTGACTTATGTCACATATTATTATCCGGTGACTATGTCACATTATCTGTGGCTATGCCACAATTTATAAGGGCGATGTGCAAGTCATCCGCAATGATCGCCTTCGATGGTGTGTAGCGGATGGAGGGTCGATTTAGTAATCCCCACGGTGTGATGGCAGGTACAAGTGATGTGTAGAGGATGGTTTCTAGGTTTGGGTTGGGTTTGCATCATTGCCTATACTTGTTATGTATGATTTGACATGCCTAAATCAATTGAGAATTTATGTTGATTGTTACACATTGAGTCTGTTGACTCACCCCGTTGTGGGATTTCTTTTCAGGTGACACTCAGTAATAGACCGGGTCGGTAGGAGCTTAATGGTGGCCATGCTCAGCTCAGTGCTATTTTATTTTCGTTGGTTTTTTTTATTTTAAGTATTTTAGATTTATTTCGGTTTTTCTTTGATGTAATTATGGCCATTACGATTAACTGTTTTAAGTATGCATTTAATTTGGTTTATTATGAAAAGATTATTATTAAATTGAGACTAAATAACTTTTCTTAAAAAAGTAAACAAATATTTGAATGTTTTGACACCTAAACAACACCTTTTTTGATTTGAACCCAACACAAATCAACTGTTCTTCAAAAACACACAATTTTTTCCAAAGTAACAAATAAGTTTTGAATTGTTTTGCTCAAGAAGCATGCCAGATCTGGTCAGGACTTGTGGGCCAGGTTTGGGGTGTTTCACTGAGACTGCTTCATCCACATATCCCAATGCCCTAGGGAAGATCACTAATCCATATATACTCAAAGCAAAAACATCTACCTTCTTTTTCATATCAGGATGTACTAGAATCAAATCCTTCAAAACTTTCCATGGGATGCATTTACACTCACCTTTTGCTTGATTCTCGGTCAGGACCCACTGCTCACTCATCCCCGTCTGAACACTTGCAGCCCTTGAGTAAGCTTTGTCAACTTGAATCTTGGGACAATGCAATAGAATCAGATACTCTTCCACCGTGGTACCAAATCAAACCTTCAAAGTAAAGCAACTATACGCAGGATTCCAATATTGGGTGATGGCTCAAAACAAATGTTCATCTACCTTAATGTCCAACAGTACGACAAATCCCCATAGCTACAAAGAAACAAATGCTTGGTCTCATACTCCATTGATTCCATATCTCTCTTAATTCCTGGAGATTGTTCTACGTCACGCTGATGCGAAGTTTAGTCCCATAATTCGATGTGTACCCTTCACTAGACTACCCCTTTCTCTAATTGCGCTTGCTTCGACCACTTACTTGACGCCCTGCATTGTCCTCCACTTGATCAAAGAATTTGTTATCTCAGAACCAACTTTCTAACTTAGTAACCGACCGTGAATCGATACCTTTTAAAATATGAAATGACATGCACCAAAATAAAACACAACCAGTTAGTAACATGAAATAAAACATAAAGCAAATAATCAAACGCATATCTATGTGTTTGCTAAGGTTTGTATAGTTCTACCTAGGGTGAGCACTTAGGTTTTCTACATGTGGTTTAGCTCTAAAGTTGAGGTACTGTGCAGTGATTCTCGATCCTCACCCATTATAGGTTCATATGGACCGAGTTCGATTTAGGGAATACATTTCCTATGGCTACACGGAGATGAAAATCTCACGAAGACATAGGTACATATGTATCCCGAAAGCGATTCACTATCCTTCACGAAGGTGAAAACCTCACGAAGGAGTAGCTTCTCACTCCCACTTAAAAGGGTGTGATCACAACGGTCATGCAATGCAATGTAGAAATACCTTACAAGATTAGGACAACATGTAATAAAAAAGATCATAATTATTCAAATCGGGTTTTCAAATTTAGACAAAAGGACAAGAAATAATCAATTTTACGGCTTGACTGTCTTATTAGTTCCCCAGTAGAGTCGCCAAGCTGTCGAAACCATTTTTAAAGTTTGAAAAAAAAATGGGGATCAGCTTAAAAAAAACAAAAACGGGAGTCGCCACTGATCTTTTTTGCCTAGGTGTGATCAGATCACCTTATAAAACATGTTTCATTTAAAACATTAATTTTGGCCTACGAAAATTCGAGAAAATAGATTTGGGAGTCGGTTACGTACGAGGAAGGGTTAGCACCCTCGTAACGCCCAAAATTTGGTACATAATTGATAAAATCATGTCCTAATGTTGTAGATTTTAAAAAAAATTAAAAATATGATCCTTTTATTTGAAAAAAAAGCTAAAACTCACCTATCTCAAAGAAATAAAATGTCACACCCAATAAGTTAGGATGTAACATCTCAAGACTTCGAAACTAAGCTTGCCTTTATTTTGTAGAAAATCCTTACCTCAAGATACAAAACATTATATCTAATAAGTTAAGATATAACATTATGCATTTTCAAAAATAAGTTTTAATTTGAATTTATAGGGTTTTTTAAAAAAGGATACTTGATACCTTAAGTTCCACGAGAAAAATAAAACCCAGAAGTTAGGTATAATTTTCTCAAGTCCCCAAATATCACGTATCATTGTATTTAAAGAAAACCTTTGAATAAAATGCGCTAATTTAGCAAAATGTGTTTTATAAAAATGTTTTGAGTAAGATATTGCATTAATACATTACAACATACATACCGAATAACAATTTATCATAACTACAAATCATATTAACAATTACTACTAATGGATAATTAAAGAAAGAATAATATGAAATAACAAGTGATACGATAATAGAATAATTATACTAAAGCAAAACATAAAAATAATAAACTAATAAAAAGGATAAACTAATATAAGATATAAAGCAAGAAATAACAAAAGATAAAAAGAGGTTATTAAATAAATATAAAACTTTACATGCATGATTAAATGTAAAATAAAATAACAACATAGAAGGAGTTATAATAGATATTGTAAATTCGAAACATATATAAAAATGAAGTGGCATAATTTAAAAATAATATATATATTCATAAAAAATAAGTAAAATATATTGTTAAATAAATAAATGATATATAACTTTAATAAAAAAACATATCAATAATATAACAATCTAATATATATATGCATAAAACTACATATTTAAGAATAAATGATATAAACAATACAAAATATATGAAATTTTACACAATGTTAAAGATAAAATAATTTAAAAGTTACGTATAATATAATATAATAATACATAATATACAAAATAAAAAGTGTAATATAAAACTAATGTGCAAATTCTAAAATAATATAGAATATATGAATAATATTGAATTTAATAAAATAACCAAATATACATAATAAATGATAATTTAATATATAATACTAAAATAATTAAAATATGAATAAAAGTGAAAATAAAAATAAATAAAAAGAATTAAAGAAACATGGATCAAATTAAAATAAATAAAAACTAAGGAAAAATTGTAAAAGGGTGATATTGAAGTGCACGCCAAACCTAGGGACCTAATGGGCAATTATGCCCTATCTACTAAATGGCTCTGCTTCATCATCGACCTTTAAATAGCCCGAGGACCAAATTGAAATAGAATTAAACTTTCGTATTAATTTGAAAAATAAAAGAAGTGTTTAAATTGGACAAAATCACAAAAATAAAATTTATGGAGGGACTAAAGACGCAAATTCCCCCTTCTATGAAAACACGCAGATCCTTCCTGGGTTTTGGGTCAACGCGTGGGTCTAGCCTAAAATGATGTCGTTTTTGGGAATAATGGCTAATCCTAAAACGGCGTCGTATGATGACATTATAAAAGCTAAAATTAGGCCCCTAAAAAAAACATTTTGCTTGCTGTTTTAGAAAAAAATGAGAGCCTTCTCTGTGTGCTCTCCCTCTGGCAAGTTTCGGCCAGACCCCGGTGAGGACTCCGGTGACACGCCGCTACACGCACCGCACGCTCCACCTCAGACAATGATTGGAAAGCCAGAAACCTCCGTTTTCAATGCCAATCAAAATGGTAAACTTTTTTCTTTATTTTTGGTAGTATATATAGTAAAAATATTGCATGAATCGAAAGAAAATAAAATAAAACGAATGGTAAATAAAAAAAATCACCTCCGCTTTTGGTTGTTTTTTTTCTTGTATTGTATTGTGTATATTCTGTATATGTGTGTATATTATGTAAAAAAAATCTATCCTTTTACAGATTGTGTTAGGGCTTTTATAGCCCTAAAATAAATCAAAATAAAAGTAAAGATTAAGTTTTGCTATTTCTTGCCATATATGTTGTGTTTGTCTTTCCTTTCTGCAGTCAACTATGAGGAATCATGACGGAGCATTATCTCAGGCTACCGATTGCCGCACGAGGAGAGCTTCGTGTCTGGGTGCGTTGAGTGTGTGTTGGTGCTTATGACACCTAGGGTTTTAAAACCCTAGGCTTCAAATGCTTAGTTTTTTAGGCCCTTTTAAATAGTATGGGTTTTGGGTTTGTGTATAATTGGGCTTGTATTCGGGTTTGAGTTTTAATTTTGGGTTGTCTGTTTAATTGGGTTTGTAAATAACTAGACTTTAGTGATTTTGGTTTGGGTTAATTGGCTGTAAAATAGACTTTAAACTGGACATTGGTTTATTATTTTTGTGTTTTTTTTTATTCTGGTTGGTTTTATTTACATGGGCCCAGGCAAATTGGGCATATTACACTAAGAATAGGGAAGAAACAAGCAAAAAATATAGAGGTAGGACACGTTCACTGCGGGGAGCTTAGGAAGGCGATGGCGGTTAATACACGGAGAGTGAGGTCGATGTCAGTACAAATATATTCCCAGCAGTTGGAAACTTTCTAGGTGACAAAGTTAGTTGGGCATCGAGCAGATATCCTGACTAGGTTTTATAGAGTTGATCTCCAAATGTGGTATGATCATGGAGGTTTTAGATTCTTTGGTACCCATGTTTACACGTCATTGCAACATGTGCATGGGTCAAGGTTGATTCGGTACACTTCGCTGCAAGTTTAGGTTCTTCTGCATTCTCTTCAACAACTACAGGTTTCAAGCCCGAGAGTAAGCAACGGATGTCTTCGGCGAGGATAAGAGTCACTCGGTACACTTTATTGATGTCCTTGTCGATGTATGTGTCTAGGACCGCCATCAATCGCCACTAAACAAATACGGTAACTCTTTTCCATATACCAGATTGGTAGTGAACTAAGGCATGAAATCCCTATATAATAGTCCATTCGAGGCCTTCTATCCATCCAAACATTCCACATTAAGGTCCACTATTGATGCTCCAAGTGTTTAATTCTTTGCATTTTTCCCATCTTATTAATGCAAAGGACATTGTCAAGTTGACTAGAACGCCCGAACATATTAGCTTACACCAATTGTCGATATACCACTTAATGGTTGAAACATTCGAACGGTGCATTAATGCACCATATGTATGAATGGTCGTAAGCCAACTAGAGAATTACACTCGCAACATCCGACGGAACATATGACATCTATAATGAATCGCACAATTAATAACATGATTACAATGACATGAATAAAATAACATAACTAAAATAATTACATGACATGAATATAATTTTATTTTGAAAAAAGGTTTACCCCTTCTCTGGTGTATGCCTTATTCATTTGTCCTTATAGAACAAGGGTTTCCGACTTCCTACTCCTCGGAAAAGTACAACATCTAAAAAGAAAACAAAATTGTTAGATAACATTTTCATAAAAAAACATTCTTAATCAATGTTTTAATTTTTTTACCTATTTACGAGTAGGAAAACATATTGTTGGTGACTCAGTGATGCTAGAAATGACATCCATGCAAAAGTGTGATTGTAACAAGAGTAGGCAACCATCTATTTTCAGATCATGCTTTGTTGCCCAACAAAGCTCACAATACAACATTTCCAATACAAATTGAACCCCAATTATATGAACGAACAACTTGAAAATCTACCAACTTAGGCAAGTTCATCGTGCATTTTATTATTATATAAGTCCAAAGATAAGTACCCCTATCACTCCATTATATACTCTTGAGTATCGCACATCTTCTCCCACTCAAAGACAAGATTGATGAAGTTTCAAAATTTGCTTAAGCCAAGAAAAGTTTAAACTAGCAAATTTAGTAGCACCATTAACCAATGATTGTCTAAGCAACTGATAGCAAAATGATGCAATTCAATCTTTTTACTTGAACCTGTTACCGCAACATTGTCAACTGGGAGCCCGAGTTACAATGCAACATCTTCTAAGGTGATGGTGCACTTCCTATACGACAAATAAAATGTGTGGGTCTCTGTGCATCACCTCTCAACCAAGGGCGATATCAAGTTAGCCTTAAGCTTAAATGTGCTAATCAAGGTCATTGCTCCAAATTTCGTGGCATCCAAATATGGGAAAATATGTTTGTCCAATCGGTAACTCAGACCATGGACATTCTCTCCTAATATGCAGTATTCACCTTGCCCATAACAAATTACCATATTAGTTAAATATGCCAATTAGAATATTAATGACGTGCAAATTTATAAAGTACCCATTAATAGCAAGTAGCAATTTTTTTTTTTTTACACAAGAACCATCATGACAACGTGATCGATTGCTCTAATCAATGAACTCATTTTAATATTTGCACAAACAGACTTTAATAAACATATCATTTAAAAACAATAACGCTTCAACAAAATAATATTTAACATAACTCATTTTCATAAATAAATTTATTTTATTTAAATAAAATATTCACAAAATAATATTTAATCACCAACTAAAAAATATTAAAGTAAGTTACCTTAATTTGGATGTTTGCAACTGAAATTTTCTATTCTAAACAAATTAATAGTAAAACATAAATATCTTTATTAAGATATATATATATATATATATATATATATATAAACATAATTAATCCAATAAAATATAATTAAAAAACATAAAAAATAAAATAAAAAGCCAAAAACTTAACATACACGCTACTTGAAACAGTTTCACAAGCTGCCGTAAACACTAACAAATAAAATAAAACATACTATATAATAATATAATTTTAAACATTAAATATAAATATTAAAATAAAATATAAACATATAATATACAAATTATTATTACAAGCAATAAAAAATCATACCTTCAAAATTTCACAATCTCTTTCTAAAATTCCAACACAAACAATTAACAAATTTTTTCTCCCTTTACTTTAGCTGAGATTTTTGGATTTGTAGGGGGAAGGGGGAACCAAATGCAATATATAAGCTAAGAAAGAAAAAAAAAATTGCTAGTGTTGGATAGGCTGCTATGACTGATTGGTCACGAAAATCTATCACGACACTGACTTGACATCCTACTGCCAACGTGACCTATCGATCACGATAGTGTATCCAACAGTAACATCTTTTTTTTTTCTTTTAAACTTTTTTTTTTAAAATCAGTTTTTTTAAAATCTTAACCGATGCCACCAATGTGTCGTGCAACATTACCTTAAAAAATATTTTTGTCCTTACACGCATAATATTTATCCAATATTTAAAGAAAATACTGTATTTTTGGTATTGCCTAAGATGGTGGTTTGCACCACTTAAAAAAATTTATTTTTTTGCACTTGAAATGATTGGGTGATGATGGTGTGTATTTTGCGTTGGTGCCACCTGACACATTAGTGGCACCCATTTTTATAGTAAAAAACTTAGCATTCTTGTAAATAATCTAAAACATGCCCTATTTTTTAATTAATTTTTTGCATTATCTAGGTAAAAACATGACAATATTTGGTACATTGCTAATAGAATTTTAAACTTCACAATAAAAAATAACTAGCATAAAGGGAAAATATATGATAAGTGATAAAAGTAACATATTTTAATCTTGTTCTTAATGCGTTTTGGATGATTATTCGATGTAAAATGATGAATTTTATGCTCCTAATCCTTTAAATTCATTTTTCTATACTCATTAGAGCATTTTGGAGCAAAAGGAGCGAAAAAAAGCTTAAAATCGAAAAATTGGAAAATCGAGTAAGTGTGAGCCATACTGACGCAGCGATCAGGCAAAATTGCGATTTGCACTCCAAATAGCGGAGAAACATAATTTTAAGTTTTTCGGGCATTTTAAGACATATATATGACAAAAATAAGAAGATATGAGAGAGCCGCCATAGAATATTTAAGAAAACAACTTGGAAAATACCATTGAAGTCGACTCAAGTAGATTTTCATCAAAATTGAAGATCTCCTTTTGATTTCTTTGACGTTTATTATGTTTTCCTTTGTTTCTTGTGGTTATACTGCCCTTCGAATGTTTTTATTTGCTATTTGTCGCGTGTGAATATATAATGCGAATGTGCAAGTATACACATTGAATCAAATAATAAAGTGATAAGCGAGATCGTCTCCACAGGGACCGAAATAGGTAAAAATATGGTTGAGTTATTACTAGCAACTATACTAATTAGGCTTATAGTAAAGTAAATAGAACAATAATTTGAAGTGAAGTATTAATGTATGAAATATAAAAATCAAATAATGAATAAAATGATGTGGCAATTCTATGAGACAGTTGAGAGGATTTATGTTGTTGAATGGGAATGTTGGAATTACTTGGATTATATCTTAATAACATAATAATGTCATGGCAAAATCTTGGCCAAATTATCGCTCGAGTATAACTCATCGCACTCGCTTCTTTTTCGAGAGCTACAATTAAAGGTATCATTCTAAGTCTTTGTACGCCTACAAGTCTCAAGAACAATACCTAACAATATTCTTCCTCACTCTGCATACAAATCACAACTCTATATTTAGAGTGCTATGAGTATTCGCCGAGTACTCACTTGTTTCATTCGATCACGATCCAACTTATTTAACCTTTTCGAATTAAATCAAGTCGAAGGACATACCATGCATTCATCTATGTCTAGAGCTTGCATGTATATGTTTAAAATAATCCCAAGCTTAATAAAATAGTAGATCTACTCAAAATATCACCATGATAATCAAATATATCAAGATAAATCCAGTAATTCTAACCCAAATGAAATTAGCTCATATGTTAGGATTTAGAATCCAAAATTAGAATAACATTCAACATCATCACTAACAATGTAGAAATCACGTAAATTAATTAATAGATTGAAGGTAGAACTGCAGAAGCTTTTGCCACTCCAACTTTCACTTTGACGCTATTGAATTGTGCAGACCCAAGGTCGATTGCTCTTCCCTTTCGTTGTGTGTCCGCCTCTTCTTAAACTTTTACCTCTCCTTTTCTCTGGATTTTTCTCACGAGTTTCTTGCGAGAAAACTACTCTCAAAATCCCCATCCAAAATCCTCTTCTTTTCTTTCTTTTCTTTTTCCCTTTTATAGGGTAGGCCTCTCTCTCAAAGACGCACTTTTCTCCTCTTTTTTAAGGTGGATTTATCTGGTACATGTCCAATTGGCTGTGAGTGACAAGGACTGAGAGATGTGCCAGCATTTTACTAGAACTGCCATTGCATTTGTGTTGACAATCCATCAAACCTTTTGCCATGGCAATATTTCACTTCATTCTCTTCCTCATTTTTCTCCTTTTTTTTCTCCTTCTTGCACCTGTTGCATACAACAACCAATTCCCTTCCTCCCAACAGTAAAAGTGACATGAAATGAAATTTGAAGCACAATCCAAGCGTTATTATGCAATGTTCACTTAAAAATAAAAATATATCTATTTAAGTACAGACATTTAATCAAGCTTAGAGGTTCGAAATATAACTCTTTTCAAGAGTTATCACACCCCAAACCTAAGTTCTTACCTGTCCTCAAACAAAATATGTATTAATGCATGAATGCATGAATGCATGAATTTGCCATAACTACACAATTGCTTCTTGTACTGCTGAACCAAACGAAAGATATTTTTACCTCCATTCTCATCAGTCTTCAGTATAAAAAAACTGGTTCAAATTTTATATTTTTGTTTAGCATACAAAGTGCAGAAAATGTTACCAAAAAATACAATTAATATTCATGCAATTCTGACTATAGTAAGCACCTCCTAATGTATTTAGTTTTTCTTCTCATACTTATTCTGTCATTGCATTATAATTTTTTTAGGGAATTCATCTTGTCACATGATTTTTTTACTTGACAATCTCAATAGACCATACACTAGATTGTCAGGTATTACATCACGCCACAATTTGAATGTAATTCACTCATAAAGCTAAAAATTTTGACTAAAAAGATGGATGGAGCAAACAACTACCCCTTACCTATTTAGCCTATTACTACATTGGAGTGCCCCCAAACTTTTTTTTTACTTACTCTTATTTGATCTTGCTTTTCTGATCAATAATACAATGGAGAAACAAAGTATTACTGGCCTACTCAACAATTTCAAACATTGGAGTGCTTTATAGTGTCTTTTTACATTTTATTTTATTTTGCTGTGGTATTTATTATTACACAATGATAATTTACTAATCTTAGTTTCAAGACTTCTAAGTGTATTAACCTACTATAGACTAATTGCGATTATGCATAGTTCATTCTACTTTTAGGCATCAAATTTTAGACGACTATTCTAAGCTAAACATACCTAATCAACTATCACAATTTTCACAGTTTGAAAAGTAATATCCTCATCGAACATCATAAATAACAATATACTTCTCATGGTCTAACAGTCATTTAGCATTTGTATGTCATGGCAAAGTGAGTGATAAAATGATATAATGTTCAAAAAAAATATCACATTCATGCAATATGTGCAACACACTCCCAAACCTAAGGGATACATTATCCTCAATGCATAATTAGAGACAAAATTTTACTTATGCAAGAACAAATAGATATGTAGAAAATGCAATAAAAACAAATATAAATGGAAGTAAAAATGAAAAATATGCAATTGAAAAGAAAAATCAAAAGCTTGAAAAGGATTTTTGTTACTTTAGTTGGGTCAGGTGGATTTTCTAGTAGTGTGCTTGTAGCCTTGCTTCCATTTGAGCTGATTGATTGGCACCTCATCATCATCATCATCATCTGATTTCGTGAGATCATTAATTATTTGATTAATCTCACAATCTTGCTTCGATATGGTTGTAGTGGTTTGAGGTGCAATAGAAAGTTCCTGTGGTGCAGAAGTTTGATTCATGTTTTCTCCTTCCTTATCTGATTCAATGTTCACCGATTCTAGTTTCTTGTCTTCCCCCTCTGTTTCTTTGTTTGTCTTTTCTGTAGTGGCTGGATGTGTGGTAGTGTCTGTCACAGCGGCTTTAACTTCATCTTTTGGATCCAATAATAACTCTTTGGGAAAAGTAGGGAATGCAGGCATGGGCCTGGTAAAGTTTTTCTGAAGAGATTTCTTGATGGCATTATCCCTCATTGTGACATAGCCCAAAATAAAGTCATTTTGTCTTGAGCCCTTCTTAGATCAGTAGCTATCATGAGTTGTTGCTTCTCTATCAAATGAAACTGTTGTTTCAACATCTCAAAAGCACCAAGCACTTACTACTCGAAATCATTATGAGATGTGGACGGAGCATAATGGGTACCAATAGGTGGAGAAGAGGTTGATGTAGAGCCAAGATGCCATGGCACTTCTTCCCCTGAAAATCTCATGGCTATATGTTTGATAATGGCTCCTTTGTTAAAGATTTTGCCCTCATTTGCTTGGATAGAGACATTGACCCGTTGATAAAGTATAGTAATGAGAGATAGAAAATTCAAGGTGCCAGCATTCTTTTGTGTGCAACAATGAACTTCCCTAATAATAATTTTTCCAACATTTATCTTTCTTTCAGTCATAATAGAGTGCAGTAACAACATGCGTTCCTTGAAAATAAAAGAGTTATGAGTTGAAGGACTAAAGTGAGATTTAATAAAATGGTACGGTACCCTACAATGAGGCTTCAAAGAAACACGGTCGATGGTGTAGTAGTCATTCTAAGAAACTGTCAATTTGGTCCCTTCCATGCCTAAATCCTGAAGAACTTGATTGAGTCCTTCTACTAGTATTGTATTGACAAATTGAGGATTTTCATCAGGGACTTTAGGTAAACCATATTGTGCATTGATGGAGTATTCATCAAATAACATCGAATCACCGCGTACATAGATGAAAGCATTACCTGGAAAGGTTAAATTGGCATAAAATTCCTTTACAACTTTTGTAAGAACACCGTCAGGATGAAGGCAAAAGAGTTGCCATCCAAGTTTTTCTACCATGAAAGAAATTGCTTTAATGTATCCTATAAAGGCTGTGCCTTGAAAAAGAAAGCCTTTTTCCATACACAATCTAACACCCCTTACCCATATTCAAAGCCAAAACCGAGTTTGAGCCATTACCTAACTTATCTCTCTTAAATGCCTCAATTAGGGCTATAAAATTTCATTTAAACCCATCCCTTGCTCATTCTCGGCCCACGAGGCCCTATGCATACCTCCGAGAGGTTTTAGAATCTATCCAGGAACTTTTACGAGCTTGGAAAACTTTTCCTCAAAACAGGGGCCAGAGGTCCGTGTGACCCTAAGACATGCTCGTGTCTTCAACCCGTGGTCGATCCTAACCAATTTCACACATCCAGACACATGCCCGTGTCCCTCACACGGCCTTGACATGCCCGTGTCTTAACCCGTGTGCCAAAACCTTGGCATTTTGACTATGACATCATCAACTCACTATGGTCACACGGCCAAGGCACATACCTGTGTCCTTAGCCAGTGTATCGAATTAAATTCTACAATTAACGTGCAGACTTCACACGGCCTGGGCACACGCCCATGTCCTAGGCCGTGTCTCTCACACGGCTAAGACACACAGCCATGTCTCTACCTGTGGAGCATACTAACTTGCAAACCTAGCATGTAATGGGACACATGGTCGATCCACACGCCCATAGGGCTGACTGTGTGTCACATACGACTGAGACACACACCTGTGTGACTACCCGTGTGGACAATTAGATGGCTATCTACCAAGCTCTTTGCCACCTTACATTGCACACATACACACTCCAATTCAAAACAACACAACTCATAACCTAAAGGCACATCTAACAACTCAATAAAATGTCCATTCGCAAGGGCATACACTTCAGGAAAATCATCTTCATTTAAGCATAAGAATATGCCAAGTATTGGCCTAACTTAAGACCATTTACAAAATGACTTTATTAGCATAAACAACCAACACTTTGGCTAACAATTACAACTTAACAAAATATCCATGTCCTATACATGCCATATTCAAACAAGTCTAAATTGTTATACCAAAGTGATGTCGATAGTGTGATTTTCGAATTCCTACGTCCCGTTCCTCGAGTTATTCTTGGCAGAACTACAAGGAAAAAGGGCAATGAAAGGGGTAAGTATAAAGCTTAGTAAATTTTCATGGAAATAAATAGGGGCAATAGGATCATAATATAATCCATCCATGGCATTAACTAACCATACACAAGTCATAGGCTTCTTGCCATACTTACTTATAGTTGCCCTTATTTAGCACATACTGTGCCACACATTGTAATCGTTTTTTCGTGACTCTTTCACGAGTACCTGTATTCACTCGTTCACATGGCTTTATTACGATTCGCATTTCTAATCCTAAACTCATATGCTTATCCCATTAATCACTAGGAATACTCAAAGACGCATATTCATATTCATTCATGTAGGTACGAAGCCAATGCCACATCCCCGAAGTGGTCTTGCATGGAGTCACTTCTAAATGCCAATGCCATATCCTGGATATGGTCTTATATGGGCTTTCACATCAAGTATCGATGCCATATACTGGATATGGTCTTATACAATTTTCATATTATTACCGAAGCCATATCCCAGATATGGTCTTATACAGGATCTCAACTCGGTGACGAGGCCATGCCCCTAACATGGTCTTATATGAGACCCTACCCATTTCTCATCTCGATGATAGCATTTTCATATTCATTCTAGTCCACTAGGACTTCAACATCATATTCAACATCAATTTAGTAGACTATCACGCATCAATATGATACCAAGCATTCTCAATTATGCTAACACAAATGTTGCATTAATCACATACAAACTTACCTCGATTTCAAAATGAGCTAGTTCGACGGTCTAGTCTGAGACATTGTTCTTTCCTCGATCGAGGTTGATTCTCGGCTCTTCTTGCTCTATAATAGAAAATTAGCTCATTTTACTACTCACATTAATAAAGAATTTTAATAGTCATGCTTTGGTAACATTACTATTTTGCCCCTAGACTTTGGAAAAATGACCATTTTTCCCTAGGCTCGGAAATGAATTCTAATGACGTTTCTACCTTCAACAAGCCTAGAAGACCATTTAATACTCTTATAATTATCATCAAAAATCAACATTCACATACTTACTACAAATTTTATAACCTTTTCATCAAGGTTCTTTTTGGTGTTTTCATGACAAGACCTTTCACAAAAGTTGTTCATCTAACAACCAAGACTCATATTCTTCCATAAAAATGCAGCAACTAACAATGAAAGCTCTCATGGTAAAACTCTAAACTTTTTGCCATATTACACAATAGTCCCCTCATTTGAAAGCTTAAGTTCTAGGGGGTCTCAAATGTACAACTATATTCAAGAAAAGATCATTAGAACACTTACTTGTAAAGAGATGAGTGTCCTAAAATTTTTGAAGCTTTCTACCCTCTATTTACTACTAATTTTCGGCGGAAGGTGAAAGAGAAAAGATGATATCATTTCTTTCCTTATTCTAATATTAAGCTATTAATTGTCCACCTACTACCACCAACTTTGACCAACATTGACAAATTTGTCTCCTATGCTAGTCTATGGCCGGCCAAGCCTACTCAAAGGGCTAAATTGCCTTTTAAAGACATTAAATTAACAATCTATGGCTATTTGGTACCTTTAGCCTATAGAATAGAACTTTCACACTTTATGCAATTTAGTTCTTTTTCGCGATTAAACATGAATTCCCTAAAATTAAAGTACCAAAATTCTCATGTACATACACAATCATAATATAATTCTCAAAATATCATGGAAATAAATTTCTCTATTATCAGATTAGTGATCTTGAGATCACTTTTCCGTCTAGCCCCTAAATTAGACTGTTACAATTCTCCCCTTTAAGTATTTTCGTCCCCGAAAATCTTACCGGTGAAAAGGTTGGGGTATTGGTTTCTTATCACTGCCTCAGGATCCTATATAGCCTCTTCTATTTCGTGCCTTTTCCATAATACTTTCACAAGGTCTAAGCTTTTGTTTCTTAACTTCTTGACCTTTCGCGCCAAAATCTAAACTAGCTCTTCACCATAAGTCAAGTCCGGTTGTATCTCTACCTCTATCTGTACTATGACATGTGAAGGGTCTGAACGGTATTGGCGCAACATGGATACATGAAAAACGTAATGAATCTTTTCTAGTTCAGGTGGCAAGGATAACCGATAAGCTACCGGTCCTATCCTCTCGGTAACTTCATAAGGTCCGATGAAACGCAAACTCAATTTGCCCTTCTGACCAAATCTGAGGACTTTCCTCCAAGGTGATACTTTCAGGAACACTTTATCACCGACTTTGAATTCTATCTCTTTCCTTTTCAAATCCAAATAGGGCTTCTGTCTATTTGAGGCAACTTTTAGACAGTCACGTATCACTTTTACTTTCTCTTCAGTTTCCTTAACCAAATCCACCTCGTGTATCTGTTTCTCTCTGAGTTCTGACCAATACAAGGGCGTTTGGCACTTACACCCATACAATGCCTCATAAGGCGCTATATTCAAACTTGACTGAAAGCTTGAAACACTCCAAACCCGGCCCACAAGCCCTGACCGGATCTGGCATGCTTCTAGAGAAAAACCATCCGAATCTTATTTGGGCTTCGCCAAAAACTTGTGTGTTTTTGAAAACAGTTGATTTGGGTTGGGTTCAAAATTAAAACCCGTGTTGATTAGGTGTCAAAATGATTAAATATTTATATTTAAGAAAATTAACTTTAACTTCAAATCGATAAATGTCGATCATACTAAGTAGTTTAAATGCATGCATAGACAATTTAATACTTATGGCCTTATTACATCAAATAAAACCCAAATAATTCAAAACTTAATTAAATAAAAAATAAACTAATAAAAATAAAACAGTCTCTGAGTTATGCATGGCCACCACTGAGCTCCTGCCGACCCGGTCCATTAATGAGCGTCACCTGAAAAATAATCCCACAAAGGGGTGAGTCAAACAGACTCAATGTGTACAACCAACACAAGTCTCAATTAACTCATGCATGTCAAGTCATACATAATCAACATATATAATCAATGATGCAAACCCAAACCCAAGCCTAGATAACCATCCGCTACACATCACCCGTACCAACCAACACACCGTGGGGACTACTAAGTCGACCCTCCATCCGCTATGCACCATCAAGGCGTCATTGCAATGACGTGCTCATCGCCCTTATAAAATTTGTGGCATAGCCACCAGATAATTATTTTGTGACATAAGTCACCACATTCAAATTATGTGACATAAGTCACCACATTCAGATATTGGGGTATAAAACCACCAATTCACTTCCCCTTTTCATATCACCCATATGCCCCATGTCAAACAAATCATGCAATATCATGCCTTATTTCACATTCTTATCACTATTGACATATGTACCATCATAGATCATATCATACTCATAGTAGGAGTGGGTAAACGTACTTGGGTACTTTGTACCATTGCAAGATACTCTTAGCCACATCTTAACATATTCTTAGTAACATATTTATTAAAACATAACTGTAAATTAACTAAGGCTTAGTGTGGGGTACACACCTGATTTACTTAATGAGTTCACTGAAATCCTGAAGATTCCGATCTAACGCTTTAGATCTTAGTTCCTATATTCGGCCATTATTAGGCATATTAGCAAAAATCTATTCGGCTATATAACCAAATCCCAAAGGATTATCACAACTTAAATTCTTACCTTGCTGCCGATTTGATTACTAATCAAATCCCGAAACTCCACGATATCTCTTCCTTGCAATCGGCCCACACTAGATCACTTAATAGGTTAGCTTCCGGCTTTTGAATAATTAAGAAATAGATTTGAACCACCAAATATAGCCTTGGTCGATTACATATGTCCACTTACCCTGTGATTCTTAAATCCCGAATTTGATCCTTGCTTATTTAGTGATGTCGAGATTCCTATAGGCACATGTTAGATCCAATCTAACATTAAAACATAATAAATGGCCCTTGGCCGAATGACTTACCTTAGATCTTTAAAAGTCCCGAAAGATCCTTCCTTGTAGTCGACAATAGGCAAATCCCGAAAACCTTTTTCATAGTTTCAGCCAAAGAACATATATGGCATTGGAATCTTTGATTTCGGCTTAAACATAAACCTATAAGAATGGCCTTTGGCCGAATACCACTTTGACTTACCTTGATCACTATAGATCCCGAAAGCTTCTCTTTTTAATGCTCTTTAATGTTGGCTACCTTCACAAGAAACAAGTATTAAGGCTTAATGGACATTCGGCTGTCCCTAGAAATCAAGGCCAAACACTTGATTTCGGCACACTAAATCAAAATCGACTTCCAAGGAAGTACTTACCACTATTGTTGCTTCTAGAGAAAAAGAGGTCTCGGCTTTTAAGACTTGCGAAATAGAAGAGAGGATGAGAGGCTGAAAGATTCGGCAATGGTGATCAAAAGTAGAGAGGTTTCGGCTTTAAGGATATGTGAAGAAGAAAAGGAGATAAGTGACTTATTAGGTTCGGCTTTGGGAAAGAAAACGGAAGAAAGAAAAGATGAGAAAAGAGTGAAGAGAGGGGGCTAAATTTCGGCAAGAAACACTAGAGAAGAAACAAGTAAAATTCAGCACTTATCCCCCTACACATGACCGAATATACCAACAGAAGGAGCCCCTCATTCGGCCAACTCCTCCTCTTACTATCAAATCCCTTATTTCACTCCACCTTAGTCGAATTCTTAACACTCCAACCCAATCTATACTTCCTTCCTCCAGAGTCCATGTGCCGTCCACTTCCTCTCCTCCTTGTAGCAAAATAAAAACTTTTATTTGCTTCCCTTGTGACTCGAACCTAGGCCCCTCCTCTTTCCTTGTGGCGTCACTTACTAAGGCCCTAAGTGGCGCCTCCAAGCCACTTAAACAAGCCCATTTTAGTGTCTTATTTCCCCTACTTATTATCTTAAGGCCACTCTGCTTCAGTTCCACTTCAAGACTTAGAACTTAATATTTTCTGAGGCACTTATCTATACTCTAAGGTTCTCAGGAACTCATAAAACACATTCAAGGTACATATAGGCATGCTATTTCATAAAATTAAGCAAAAATGCATAAGCCTTAATTCTCGGATATTACAAAGCTGTTGTTGTAAGCGAATTCCACCAATGGTAAGTATTTCTCCCAATTACCGTGGAATTCCAAAACACAAAATCGAAGCATGTCTTCGAGTATCCGAATTACCTCTCGATCGCCTCGTCGGTTTGTGGATGGAAGGTCAGATCAAACTCAATTTCGTGCCCAATGCCTCTTGCAACTTTATCCAAAATCGTGACGTGAATCTCAGATCTCTATTCAAAATGATAGACAATGGTACACCATGAAGTCTTATTATCTCTGACATGTACAAGTCCGCCAATTTATCAAGCGAATAATCGACTCGCACTAGTATAAAATGGGCTAACTTTGTGAGTCTATCAACCACTACCCATATTGCATCTTTCTTTTTTGGAGTCAACAGTAAGCCCGTCACGAAGTCCATAGTAACACGGTCCCATTTCCACTCAGGAACCATAATGGGCTGAAGTAACCCGAAGGTACTTGATGTTCAGCCTTCACTTGCTGACAAATCAGGCATATCGATACAAACTCGAAAATGTCTTTCTTCATACCAGGCCACCAATACCATTTCCTCAAATCATTGTACATTTTAGTACTCTCGGAGTGCACAGTTAAACATCCGCAATGCACTTCATGCGAGATCTTATGAATAAGCTCATCGTTTTTGGGTACACAGACCCTATCTCAAAATGTCAGACATCCATCAGGATTTACTCGAAAGTCTGACTCAACTTTTGACTCACATAAAACTCTCTTGGCTTGTAAACTGTTATCATGTTTTTGAGCTTCACAAATCTCTTGGAGAAACAATGGTTTAGCCCTCAACTCGGCTAAAATGGAACCATCATCCAACAATGCCATCTGAGTACTCATGGCTCTTAGTGCGAACAATAATTTTCTACTCAAGGCATCGGCGACTACGTTCGCCTTCCTCGGATGGTAGTCAATCACCAATTCATAATCCTTAATCATCTCTAACCACCTTCGTTGCCTCAAATTCAAATCCTTCTGAGTCATCAAATATTTTAGGCTCTTATGGTCAGTGAAAATCTAACATCTCTCACCATATAAATGATGTCTCCAAATTTTTAATGCAAACACAATTGCAGCCAACTTTATATCATGAGTCGGGTAATTTTTCTAGTGTGGTTTCAATTACCTAGAGGCGTATGCAATCACTTTACCCTCTTGCATAAGTACACAACTCGATCCACTCAAGGACGCGTCATTGTAAACTACAAATTCTCTTCCTGGTTCAGGTTGCACCAGAATCGGAGCTTCAGTCAACAGTGTCTTCAGTTTCTCAAAACTCTGTTGATACTTTTCTGTCTAATCGAACTTCACATCTTTTTACAAAAGTCTAGTCATTGGGTAGCTATCATGGAGAACCCCTTGACAAAATGCCTATAATAGCCGGCTAGGCCTAGAAAGCTCCTTACTTTAGTTTCGCTCCTTGGCGGTTTCCATTCAACAATTGCTAAAATCTTACTCGGGTCTACTCTAAATCCATCTACGGAAACAATGTGCCCCAAAAATCCCACTTCCTTGAGCCAAAATTCACTCTTACTGAATTTGGCATACAATTGTTCTTTTCTCAAAACTTGCAGAACCATACTCAAATGCTCGGCATGTTCATTCTCATCTTGAGAGTAGATCAGTATGTCGTCGATGAAGACTACGACAAATTTATCCAAGTATGGCCAAAAAATGCGATTCATGAAATCCATGGAGATCACAGGGGCATTCGTTAGACCAAAAGGCATGGCAAAAAATTTATAGTGGCCATACCTAGTCTTAAATGAGGTTTTTGGTACATCCGAGTCCTTGACTCTTAGCTGATAGTACCCAGACCTCAAATCTATCTTGGAAAATACTGTGGCTCCCTTTAATTGATCGAATAGATCATCGATCCTCGGCAATGGGTACTTGTTCTTCACAGTCATCTTGTTGAGTTACCAATAATCTATACATAGTCTCGTAGAACCATCTTTCTTTTTCACGAATAAAATGGGAGCACCCCATGAAGAAAAACTTGGCCTTGCGAATCTTTTATTCGTTAGCTCTTGTAACTATTCTTTTAGCTCTTTTAGCTCGGTTGGAGCCATTCTATAGGGAGCAATAGAAATAGGGGCCGTACCTGGAGCTAACTCAATTCTAAATTTAATTTCTCTAACAGGAGGTAGCCCTGGCAACTCTTCCGGGAAAACATCTGGGTACTCGCATACTATGGGTACCGGCTCAATTCTCAACTCAGTCTCTTTAGTGTTCAACACAAAGGCAAGATAGGCTTCGTACCCCTTCTTCAAATACTTCTAAGTCAACAAAGTTGATATTACTACTGGTGATCTATCTGGCTCATTTAATTCAATACGAATAAAATCTCCATTTTCACTTTCAACTCAATAAGCTTCTTCCTACAAGTCACAATTACCCCATGAGTAACTAACCAATCCATCCCAAGGATGATATCAAACTCATCAAATGGTAATAACATAAGATCGACCGGGAAACAATGACCCTTAATCAATAAAGGGCAACCCTTGCAAACTCTATCAACCAACACATACTTACCTAGGGGATTAGACACTCTTATTACAAATTCAATAGATTCTATAGGCATGTTCATGCTAGAGACTAATTTCATGCATATGTATGAGTGGGTATATCCCAGATCAATTAAAGCTATAACATGAGTATCATAAAGAGAAATGTACCCGTGATTATGTCGGAGGAAGATGCCTCTTCACGAGCACAAATGGCATATGTTCTCGCTGGTGCTCTACCCTCGATTCTTGCGGCTTGCTCTCTGGATGGGTTCTTGCTACCCATCTCATTTCCTAGGTTTCTCAGTGGTCTTCCCCTAGTAGTACTTCCCGGTCTTGCATTTTGAGGCTTTTCTTTCTCTCTATCTCGGGGCAGTCTCTGATGAAGTGGTCTAAGGACCCACATCTGAAGCAAGCTTTCTCATTTGCTCAACACTCACTAGAATGGTGCCTGCCACACTGTGGGATTCTGGTCTACTTGGTCAGACGTTGCCCACACTAGAAACAGATGTGGTCTGCCCTTTCGACCCCGAGAATTGCTTGTCCTTACTTCGAGTTGAAAACTCAACTGAGGTGACTGATCGAGCGGTTAAATCCCTCGATTTCTTAGATGAGGATTGGTGAGACTTATTCAGTTGTCTCTTCCTCAAGTCACGAGACTCATTCTCACCTCTTCTCTTTTCTTTAGCCAACTCCTAGGCTTTACAGGCTCTATCCACCAACACTACAAATTCCTTTAGTTCGAGGACTCCCATGTATAAACTAATTTTTTCATTTAATCCGTCCTCGAATCTCTTGTACATGACGGCCTCAGTAGACACGCACTCCCGGGCATACTTTCTAAGCCTTACGAACTCCCGTTCGTATTCAATCAATGACATACGACCTTACTTTAGTTCTAAGAACTCCTTCCTCTTATGGTCGATGAACCTATGACTGATGTACTTCTTCTGGTATTCCTCTTAGAAGAATTCCCAACTAACTCTCTTCCTTGGTACCACCGACACAAAGGTGTTCCACCACTGGTAGGCTGAATCTCCTAAGAGAGATACCACACACTTTAAGCACTCCTCAAGCATGCAGGACAACTCATCGAATACCCTGATGGTATTCTCGAGCCAGAATTTTGCTCTCTTTGGGTCATCGTCCTTATTCGCCCAGAATTCTTCGACACCTTTCTTCTAGATCTTATCGACCAGTGGCCTTTCTCTCTTCACTACCTCAACCACTTGAGGTGCTACTGGAGCGGGTTGAGGAATTGGTGGGGTGGAGGGTCGAGCATTAGGATTTGCTCTGTATATTCAATATACCAGCTTGCTCATCATGTGGAGAAAGGCTTCTGCCTCTTCCCCTGCACTCCAAAGTCTCGGTCTACTATTAGTCAATATGGTCCCTTGAGCGAGAGTGGTGCATTACTCAAGATCATCTATCATAGTTCGGTCTGATCGTAATCCATATACTACATAAAACACAATTTTTAAACGTCAAGAGCCATCACACAATCAATACACTGACACTCTTACATATGGCATGTAGCTAGACTCGTACTTATGCCATGTTAGTCCCAGAATCGACTAAATCGTAGCTTTAATATCAATAAAAGTAACAGCCCTTACCTGTATTCAAAGCCGAATGGGGTTTGAGGCATTACAAAACTTATCTCGCTTAAACGTCTCAATTAGGGCTATAAAATTTCATTTAAACCCATCCCTTGCTCATTCTCGGCCCACGAGGCCCTATGCATACCTCCGAGAGGTTTCAGAATCTATTCGGGAACTTTTACGAGCTTGGAAAACTTTTCTTCAAAATAGGGGCCACACGCCCGTGTTGGTTTAGGGACATGCCCGTGTGCCCCTAAGACATGCCTGTGTCTTCCACCCGTGGTCGATCCTGACCAATTTCACATGGCCGGACATACGCCCGTGTCTTAACCCGTGTGTCAAAAACCTTGGCATTTTGACTATGACATCATCAACTCACTATGGTCACACGGCCAAGGCACACGCCCGTGTGTCAAATTAAATTCTACAATTAACGTGTAGACTTCATACGACCTGGGCATATGTCCATGTCCTAGGCTGTGTCTCTCACACGGATGAGACACACGACCGTGTCTCTGCTTGTGGAGCATGCTGACTTGCAAACCTAGCATGTAATGGGACACATGGTCGATCCACACACCCATAAGGCTGACCGTGTGTCACACACGACCTAGATGCACGCCCGTGTGACTACCCGTATGGACAATAAAATGGCTATCTACCAAGCCCTTTGCGACCCTACATTGCACACATACATACTCCAATTCAAAACAATACAACTCATAACCCAAAGGCACATCTAATAACTCATTAAAACGTCCATTAACAAAGGCATACAATTCAAGAATATCATCTTCATTTAAGCATAAGAATATGCCAAGTATCGGCATAACTTATGACCATTTACAAAATGACTTTAGAGCATAAACAACCAACACTTTGGCTAACTATTACAACTTAACAAAATACCCACGTCCCATACATGCCATATTCAAACAAGTCTAAATTGATATACCAAAGTGATGTCGATAGTGTGATTTCCAAACTCCCACGTCCGTGTTCCTCGAGTTATTCCTGGCAGAACTTTAAGGAAAAAGGGTAATGAAAGGGGTAAGCATAAAGCTCAGTAAATTTGCATGGAAATAAATAGCAGCAATAGGCTCATAATATAATCCATCCATGGCATTAACTAACCATACATGTAACACCCTATACCCGTAATTCCCGCCGAAACTGAGCTAAAGGCATTACTACATAAAAACCACATGATCGTCACTTAGGCTCATCGTGACTACTCTCTCTTTAGTCACCTCATCAACCTTATTCTCGACTTACGAGGCCTCACTCATACACACGAGGCTCTCGAGACTACATCAAAACTTTTTCCAATCTTAAAATTTTCTCCATCTAAACAGAGACTACACGCCTGTGTTAGATGGCACACGACCTTGTGTAGACACACACGCCCATGTCCACCAACCATGCATGAAAACTCAGGCATTCTGCCAATGCCCCACAACTAGAGCACACGGCCGTGTCCACTACCCATGGTGAACACTGACCACTTCACACGGCCTTGAGTCTAGGCACACGCCCATGTGGCTAGCTCGTGGCCTACACTACTCAATTCTGCCAAAGTGACAAGGCCAAGGCACACGCCCATGAACTGGCTGTGTGTCACACATGGGCTAGACACATGCCCGTGTGTCTATCCATATGAACAAGAGCTAAGCTATTTGCCAAGTTCTTTTCACTCCTCAATCATACACAACATGCACCCATCCAATCCATCTATAATCAACTCATATTGAAGTACTTTCTCACATGGATAACTACATCTTTTCGTATAATAAAGTAGCCAACAACTATGGCATTATACAACATAAATTATCCATCTAAAGGCCAACACATCTTAGCCATTTACAACAAAATTCACTAACTTGTCTAGCCTCTATATATGCCATATACAAAACATTGAGTCTCATGTACCGTGAGTGTACTGATAGTGTAGGCGATCCTCCAATTGATTCACATATCTCAATTCAACTCTTTTGCTCTATAAAACAAGGGAAAAGAAAACGAGTAAACTTTAAGCTTAGAAAGTTTACACACAAATAATTTAAGCATTCTAGTATAATCTAAATAACAATTAGCATTACACTACCAAATAAATTGAAATCCACAACTATGCTTACTCTTTCTATTCCTTACCACATTTCCAACACATCATGAGTCACAAACTCATAATCATCATCATGCACCCTTGCACTCAATACCACATTTACTCAAAAGTACAACACATCATTTTATCACACTAATACATCCACACAGCTAAATTACTCAATGGTTTCGCATTCATCCCACCACAATCAGATAAAAAGGTAATATCGTACATAGCCTACCAAGAGGAAATCATAGTGGTTTCGTACATAGCCCACTAAATAATATACTTAACTATGGTATCGCACACAGCCCATCGTTGTTAATTATTAAGGTGGTATCGCACTTAGCCCACCATCAAATATTATCACTACACATCCACATATCTACTTATTCATTCATTCATTCATGATATCTACCACATTCATTCCACTTGAACCACATAGGTTCTCAATCATTCTCATTCATGCTACACACTAGTTAGCATTAAGAATGTATAAGTATAATCGCTGATTACGCATAAACTTACCTCAAAGACTCAATAGTATGAGACGCAGTTTAATCCACCACCTTGCTCTTGCCTCGCCGATCCCAAGCTTCTTTTCTTGATCTATAATGATGAATCAACTCATTCAATACACATACTAACTAAATTGACCATTATCTTTTAGCAAAATTACCATTTTCCTTTAAACTTTCTCATATTTACACTTTTACCCTAAGACTCGTAAAGTGATTTTCATTCAACTTTCTAGCCTTTCATGCTTAGCCGAACCATTTACTCAACTAAAGAAATCATCAATTCTCACTAAATCAGACATGTATGACCAATCTCAAGACTTTCACAAATAAGTCCTTACATGCATTTTTCATGGAAATCACTTAGGAAAGGATGTTTCTACTACATCAAGCTTTCATATTCTTCCATAAAACATCAAAATACATGCATGTCATACATGGTTACATTTTTGAACATCCAACCTAGCTCAACATATAGCTAAAAATAGCTTTATCATGTTACTAGGACTTCAGAAATATGAAAAATATTAAAAACGGGGCTTGGATGCACTTACTAGCAAGCTGGAAAAGTTGAAGAGCCCTAACAATGGCCCCCTTCAAATTTTGGCAGCTTGGAGAAGAATATGAATGAATTTTTTGATCTTTTCTCCCTTTTTAATCATTTATTTGACAAATGACCAAAATGCCCCTTTTTTGTCAAACTTCAAATTTTAACCCATTTATGCCCAATTTTGTCCAAAAATTAGAATTTGGAAAATTGCTCTTTAAGGACTTCTAATTGATATTCTAAATCTATTTCATACAAATAACTTCTAGAATCTCACATTTTACAACTTCTGCAATTTAGTCCTTTTGGACAATTCAACCACAATTTAACAAAATTACTTCATAAAACTTTCACATTAACATGAAAACATGGCATAAACCTCAAAAAATCATACATATAACTCAGATTTGTTGTCTCGCACCACTATTCTAACTAGGCCCTAAATCGGGATGTTACAACTCTCCCCCTTTAGAGATTTTTGCCCTCGAAAATCTTACCAATAAAGAGGTTTGGATGTTGCTCTCTCATATCTTCTTATTCTTCAACTGTTTCACTTCTCGAGCCAAGATCTCAATTGGCTCTTCTTCATAAGACATGTCTGGTCTTATTTCAATTTCTGTCTAGGGAATCACATATGAAGGATCGGAGCGATACTGTCACAACATCGACACATGGAACTCATTATGTATCTTTTCCAACTCTACTGGCAAAGCCAATCGGTAAGTTACATGCCCAACTTTGTCTGTAATCTCATACGGTCCTATGAATCTTGGACTCAATTTCCCCTTTTCATCCACATCTCATGATCTTTTTCGGCGGGGACACTTTCAAAAACACTTTGTCACCCACCTTAAACTCAATTTCTTTTCTTTTCTTTTCAAATCTGCCTACGACTTCAGTTGGTTAGAAGCAGCTTTCAGACCATCATGGATCACTTTCACTTTCTCTTCAGTTTCTTTCACTAGATCGACCCCATGGATTCGCTTCTTACCAAGCTCGGTCCAATACAAAGGAGTCTAAAACTTACGACCATACAAGGCCTCATACGGAGCCATCCGTATACTGAACTGATAACTGTTGTTATAGGCATATTCAACTAAAGGTAGGTATCTCTCCCAACTACCTTCAAATTCTAACACACAGCATCGAAGCATATCTTCGAGAATTTGAATCACTTTTTCAGACTGACCATTAGTTTGCAGATGGAATACAGTATTGAAATTTAATCTCGTACCCATGGCTTCTTACAACTTCTTCCAAAACCTCGAAGTAAACCTCGGATCTCTATCCGATATTATAGACATAGGCATACCATGTAATATCACTATCTCTGCCACAATCAATCCGGCTATTTATCCAGTGAGTAATCAACACGTACTGGAATAAAATAAGCTGACTTCATCAATCTGTGCACAACAACCCACATAACATCTTTCTTTTTCAGAGTCAAAGGTAACTTGTCACAAAATCCATGGTAACCCGATCCCAATTTCGTTCTGGTACCATCACTGGCTAAAGCAATCCCGAAGGTACTTGATGCTTAGCTTTCACCTGATGACAAATCAGATATTTTTCCACAAACTCTGAAATGTCTCTTTTCATACCCGACCACCAATAAAATTTTCTCAAGTCATTGTACATTTCGTACTGCCCGGGTGTACAAACAAATAACCACTATGTGCCTCAAGCAAAAACTTTCAGATTGACTCTTCATCTCTTGGTACACAAATTCTGTCATGGTACAACAAACAATCATTCGAGCCTACTCAAAAATTAGAATCACTTCCTGATCCGTACTTAACTCTCTTAGCTTGCATCTCACTATCTTTTCTCTAAGCCTCACATAATTGTTGAACAAATAGTGGCTTAGCTCTCAGCTCTGCCAAAATAGCACCATCATCAAACAATGCTAAACTTGTGCTCATAACTCTTAGAGCACACTAGGATTTCCTACTCAGGGCCTCCACAACCACATTTGCTAACCTTAACAAATTCACGCTCATATTTTGCTACTGACATTCTTCCTTGCTTCAACTCAAGGAATTCCTTCCTTTTTCGATTAGTAAATCACTGGCTTATATACTTCTTTCGAAACTCTTCCAGAAAGAAGTCCTACGTTACATGCTCTTTCGAGACCACTGACGTCAATGTTTTCTCACCAATAGTCTACCGAGTCCCTCAGCAAAGATACGGCACAATTCAAGCTCTCTTTGGGTGTACATGAGAGTTTCATCGAATACTCTCATTGAGTTCTCCAACCAGAACTCTGCTCTCTCAAGGTCATCATCTACCTTAGCTCTAAACTTCTCATCCCTATGTTTTCTAATCTTATTCACCGGGGTTTCGATATCCTCACTACATCTATACCTTAAGGAGCCACTAGAATTGGCTGAGGTATAAGAGGGGTAGAGGAGGTTGAGCATTAGGGTTCGCTCGAACATAGTTCGAGTACCAATTACTCATCATCTAGAGAAAGGCTTCCCGAGCCTCTTCTCCTTAACCCTTAGTCTCAAGTCCACTGCACGTGCACAGCCCTCTTGCGCAGATCCGCGACATTAGTTGTTTCACCAGCAGTCGATGGATCGGAATCCATATACTATATCAAACAAAATTTAAAATTATCAGAAGCCACTACACTATCCTTGTACACTTATGGCATGTATAGCTAGACTCTTACACTCGCTATGGTAGTCCTAGAACCGACTAAACTATAGCTTTGATACCACTAAATGTAACACCCCTTACCCATAATTCCTGTCGGAACTGGGCCTGAGGCATTACTGGATAAAAACCACATGATCGCCACTTAGGCTCATCGTGATACTCTCTCTTAAGTCACCTCATCAACCTCATTCTCGACTTATGAGGCCTCACTCATACACATGAGGCTTTCGAGACTATATCGAAACTTTTTCCAATCTTAAAATTTTCTCCATCTAAACAGGGACTACACGCCCGTGTTAGATGGCACACGTCCATGTGTAGACACACATGCCCATGTCCACCAACCAATCATGAAAATTCAGGCATTCTACCAATGCCCCACGACTAGAGCACACGCCCGTGCCCACCAACCGTGGTGAACACCGACCACTTCACACGGCCTTGAGTTTAGGCACACGCCCGTGTGGCTAGCCCGTGGCCTACACTACCCAATTCTGCCAAAGTGACTCGGCCAAGGCATACGCCCGTAAATTGGCCGTGTGTCACACATGGCCTAGACACATGCCCGTGTGTCTATCCATATGAACAAGAACTAAGCTATTTGCCAAGTTCTTTTCACTCCTCAATCATACACAACATGCACCCATCCAATCCATCTATAATCAAATCATATTGAAGTACATTCTCACATGGATAACTACATCTTTTCATAAAATAAAATAGCCAACAACTATGGCATTATACAACATAAATTATCCATCTAAAGGCCAACACATCTTAGCCATTTACAACAAAATTCACTAACTTGTCTAGCCTCTATACATGCCATAGACAAAACATTGAGTCTCATGTAACAGAGTGTGCTGATAGTGTAGGCAATCCTCCAATTGATTCACGTATCTCAATTCAACTCTTTTGCTCTATAAAACAAGGGAAACGAAAAGGAGTAAGCTTTGAGCTTAGTAAGTTTACACATAAACAATTTAAGCATTCTAGTATAAGCTAAACATCATTTAGCATTATACTACCAAATAAATTGACATCCACAACTATGCTTACTCTTTCTATTCCTTACCACATTTCCAATACATCATGAGTCACAAACTCATAATCATCATCATTCACCCCTGCACTCAATACCACATTTACTCAAAAGTACAACACATCATTTTTATCACATTAATACATCCACATAGCTAAATTACTCAGTGGTTTCGCATTCATCCCACCACAATCAGATAATAAGGTAGTATCGCACATAGCCTACCAAGAGGAAATCATAGTGGTTTCGCACATAGCCCACTAAATAATATACTTAACTATGGTATCGCACATAGCCCATCGTTGTTAAGTATTAAGGTGGTGTCGCAATTAGCCCACCATCAAATATTATCACTACACATCCACGTATCTACTTACTCATTCATTCATTCATGATATCTACCATATTCATTCCACTTGAACCACATAGGTTCTCAATCATTCTCAATCATTCTCATTCATGCTACACACTAGTTAGCATCAAGAATGTATAAGTATAATCGCATTGATTACGCATAAACTTACCTCGACACTCAAAAGTATAGAGACGTGCAATTTCATCCACCACCTTACTCTTACCTCGGTTTCGATCTGGGTTTCATCTTTCTTGATCTATAATGATAAATCAACTCATTGAATACATACATTGACTAAATTGACCATTATCTCATACTTTAGCAAAATTACCATTTTGCCTCTAAATTTTCTTATATTTACACTTTTACCCCAAGGCTCATAAAGTAATTTTCATTCAACTTTTTAGCCTTTCATGCTTATCCGAACCATATACTCAACTAAAGCAATTATTAATTCTCAATAAATCACACATGTATGACCAATCTCAAGACTTTCGCAAATAAGTCCCTACATGCATTTTTCATGGAAATCACTTAGCAAAAGATGTTTCTACTACATCAAGCTTTCATATTCTTCCATAAAACCTCAAAATACATGCATGTCATACATGGGTACATTTTTGAACATCTATCCTAGCTCAACATATAGCTAACAATAGCTTTCTCATGTTTCTAGGACTTCAAAAATACGAAAAATATCAAAAACGAGACTTGGATGCACTTACTAGAAAGCTTGAAAAGTTGAAGAGCCCTAACAATGGCTCCCTTCAAATTTTGGCAGCTTGGAGAAGATGAATGAATTTTGTCATCTTTTCTCCCTTTTTAATCATTTATTTGAAAATAACCAAAATGCCCTTTTTTTGTCAAACTTCAAATTTTACCCCATTCATGCCCAATTTTATCCAAAACTAGAATTTGGAAAAATTACACTTTAAGGACTTTTAATTGATATTCTAAAACTATTTCATACAAATAACTTCTAGAATGTCACATTTTACAAATTTTGCAATTTAGTCCTTTTGGACAATTCAACCACAATTTAACAAAATTGCTTCATGAAACTTTCACATTAACATGCAAACATGGCATAAACCTCAAAAACTCATACATCTAACTCAGATTTGTGGTCTCGCACCACTGTTCTAACTAGGCCCTAAATCGGGTTGTTACAATACACAAGTCATATGCTTCTTACCATACTTACTTACAGTTGCCCTTATTTAGCACATACCGTGCCACACATCGTAATCGCTTCTTTGTGACTCATTCACATGACTTTAGTACAATTATCATTTTTACTTCTAAACTCATCAATTTATCCTATTAATCACTAGGAATAGTCAAAGACGCATATTCATTGTCATTCATGTAGGTACGAAGCCAATGCCACATCCCTGAAGTGGTCTTACATGGAGTTACTTCTAAATGCCAATGCCATATCCCAGATATGGTCTTTTATGGACTTTCACATCAAGTATCGATGCCATATCCTAGATATGGTCTTATACGGGATCTCAACTCGGTGCTAAGGCCATGCCCCAAACATAGTCTTATACGGGACCCTACCCATTTCTCATCTCAATGATAGCATTTTCATATTCCTTATAGTCCACTAGGACTTCAACATCATATTCAACATCAATTAAGTAGAGTACCATGCATCAATATGATGCCAAGCATTCTCAATTATGCTAACACAAATGTTGCATTAATCACATACAAACTTACCTCTATTTCAAAATGAGCTAGTTTGACGGTCTAGTTCGAGACTTTGTTCTTTCTTTGATCGAGGTTGATTCTCGGTTCTTCTTGCTCTATAATAGAAAATTAGCTCATTTTAATACTCACATTAATAAAGCATTTTAATAGTCATGCTTTGGCAACATTATTATTTTGCCCCTAGACTTTGGCAAAATGACCATTTTTCCCTAGGCTCGAAAATAAATTCTAATCACATTTTTACCTTCAACAATCCTAGGAGACCATTTAATACTCTTATAGCTATCATCAAAACTCAACATTTCACATACTTACTACAAATTTAATAACCTGTTCATCAAGGTTCTTTTTGGTGTTTTCATGACAACACCTTTCACAAAAGTTGTTCATCCAACAACCAAGACTCATATTCTTCCATAAAAATGTAGTAAATAACAATGAAAGCTCTCATGGTAAAACTCTAAACTTTTTTCCATATTGCATAATAGTCCCCTCATTTGAAAGCTTAAGTTCTAGGGGTGTCAAATGTACAACTATTTTCAAGAAAAGATCATTAGAACACTTACTTGTAAAGAGATGAGTGTGCTGAAATTTTTGAAGCTTTCTACCCTCTATTTACAAATAATTTTTGGCAGAAGGTGAAGGAGAAAAGATGATATCTTTTCTTTCCTTATTCTAATATTAAACTATCAATTAGTCCACCTACTATCACCAACTTTGACCAATATTGACAAATTTGTCTCCTATGCTAGTCTATCACTGGCCAAGCCTTCTCAAAGGGCTAAATTACCTTTTAAAGACCTCAAATTAACTATCTATGGCTATTTGGCACCTTTAGCCTATAGAATGGAACTTTTGCACTTTATGCGATTTAGTCCTTTTTCGCGATTAAACATGAAATCGCTAAAATTAAAGTACCAAAATTCTCATGTACATACACATTCATAATCTAATTCAAAAAATATCATGAAAATAAATTTCTCTAATATCATATTAGTGATCCCGAGATCACTGTTCTGTCTAGCCACTAAATCTGGTTGTTACAATTCTTCCCCCTTAAGGATTTTCGTCCCCAAAAATCTTACCGATGAAAAGGTTAGGGTATTGGTTTCTCATTGAAACATCCTCAGTTGTTGGGCTTGTGCGTTTAATGTGTGATTGTGTTTCATAATGTGTGATTGTGTTTCATGTGTTAATTAGAGTGTTAGGGGTCCAGAATGGGCTCAAGAATTGGGCCGAGGCCTTAATTGAATTTTCTGTTTGAACACTCTAGAGGGAAGCTTGATAAGATGGGGCTTAAAATATGTTATTTGTGTTCTGAAATACAAAGTGGGCTTGTGGCCCATTGGCAAAATGGCGCCACTTAGAGAGCAAGGATGTGGCGTCAACTGAGGAGGCCCAAACTCAAGTAGCATGCAGCCCAATTCTTTTAATTAAAGTTAGCTAAATTTTGGCATTTAGGTGGGTAAGGTTGGATGGAAACAAGGCTTAAAAATAGGGGGATTTTATGTGGATAATAAGTTTGATAATGTACTGATAAAAGGAGGAAAAGATGTAGTTATCTAGGCCTCTTTTGGAGATGTGCTTGGATAAAGCTAAGGGAGGAAGTTTAGGATCTATCTAGGAAGCAAGTGGTGGCCGAATTTGGGACACTGTCTGCAAAGGGGGGACGGCTAGATAGGACTAAGGGATGCCAAAATTCCCCTTGTTTATTAATTAGTTTTAGTTTTCAAAAGAGGGTAATCCCGGCATTTGGTTAGTGTGGGTGCTGAAATTCTCTTTAAATAGAGGGGATATCTCTTCAATTTCGGTATTTGGTCCCTATTTTCTTTTGTCATTCTCTCATCCTCACTTTTATGCAAAAGTTAAAAGTCCATTATTCTATTCTCTTTTCTTTCCAACAAGCTGAAACCTCCCAATTGTTTACAACACCTTTTCTTTCAAAAGCTGAAACTCTGAACTCTCTTCTCATCTTCACAGCTGAATACTTCCTATTCCCTTTTTGCTGATTTCTTCACTAAAGCCGAATCTACATAGACATCTTCCTATCATCTTTTCTTCTGATCTTCTCAAAGCCGAAATCTCTAAGGGGTAGTTGAATTCTTTGTGTTAAGGTGAGTGCCGATTTTTCTATCTCTTCACTTTCTCTTTTAGTTTTTGGAATAAAAAGCCGAAAAGCTAATGGCTTAATGGTTTTATATATTTTCATGTTGGGCGACATTCGGGAATTTAGATAGATCGCCTAGATTTAAAAGTTAAAAATGCTAGTCTCAGAGTCTCAATCTCTTTTCAAGATTTCAAGGTAAGGGTTCAATTCTTCCTATGTTGTTTAATCGGGTTCTTTTTCATTATTCGTGCCTTAACCTAATGTTGTGTTAAGCAATCATCATAGTATCTTCTGATCAAAGATCTCTCATAGACTCGAATGTCAGTAAATCAAAGGAAGAGGTTGGATCTGTAGTTTCAGTCCCAAAGTTCAAGAAACGTGTGGTGTCAGCAGTTCGGGATTGGCCGCGGGGTTATGGACCGGCTTCGGAGCAAAACCTTAGGCAGTTAGCAGTCGTATCGACTTCTGATAGTGTCGACATAGAAAGTACTATCCTGTCAGTAATCAAGTGTGTAGATCTCTATCACACTAGTTAATCTATATTATATGTATGTTATGGGCTAAAAGTCAGATAAAGAGGCAGTATGAACAGTCGTAATACCCAAAAAGGGTAGGGAAGGGATGCCAAGTACGTAATCATAGAAACTTCTCTATGTGTATCAAAGTTGATGAAAGTATGTGATCTGTTTAGATAGTTTAATGTTCTGATTCTTGCATGTATGTATGCATGGGATGGGATCGATATGATGAAGGGGAGCAAGTTGCGTGGCGATCGATGGCTTTGCCACATAGGTCACATAGTGATCGGTCTTTATGACAGGCAGTGCAGCTGTCGATATATTATTAAGGTCGCATAGCGATCGGTGGCTTCGCCACATAGGTCACATAGTGATCGGTCTTTATGATAGGTAGCACAATTTGTCGATATGGTGTATGGCGATGGAGGGTTGATTGTAGAAATCCCACGGTGTGATGGTTGGTACGGGGCTGTGTAGAGGATGGACATTTAGGTTTGGGATGGGCCATGTTGCATGAAAATAATCTGTTGCCATTGTGTATGGGCCAATGACCATAATGTGTTTGTGGGCCTCAAGGCTTTTATGTGTTTTCGGGATTTGCACACTGAGTCTTGGTGACTCACCGTTTTATTTTTCTCAACTTTTAAGATGAGCAGTAGATCGTGGACATGGGAGCCGAGGCGGACTCGAGGGGCCATCAAGTCTTTTATCTTCATAGGCTATTTTTTATTTTTCTTTACATTTCAATTTTGGGATTATTTTTTTAATAAGGCCGCCATACCTTAGGTTATCGATCTATATTTTTTTATGTTACAATTTATAAGCTTATGTTTTCAAATTCTTAATTATAAGTGAAACGAAAATGGGCTTTTCAAGCAGATTCAATGCGAATGTTAAGGTTCCTTTCAAAAATGTCACAATTAATGATTAGTCGGTTAAAATAAACTGAGATTTTTAAAACCCCTTTAAAGCTAAGTTTTCAACATTCAACTAGTAGCATACCAGATCCGGTCATGACGTATGGGCCGGGTTTGGGTGTTGCATTTTGTATCGAGCCAGTTCAAAACTCAAATGTGAAATGGGTCCAGTAGTGATTTGTAAAAGTGATGTAAGTTTGAGAAAAGTTCGGTTGAGATATGGCTTTCGAGTCTACTGGTACCCGATCCACACAGGTAAGTATTCTAAACTCATTATATGATATGCATGTTGGGCTTGAGGGGCTCTATAGGGACGTAGGCTAGTATACTAGAGTTTATGGGCTTTAGGTTTAGTATAAATAATTCTTCAAATCTCATAAGACTTAATTTCTAATTAAACATGTCTGTGAACAAGTCATAGGGTTAGGGTGTGGTAATAGGCATACGCATGTCTAGGATTGGATCCAGTGAGAGCTTGGTATTTAAGCGGCCCTAGTGGCTCACCTCCTCTTCGCTAGAATCCTACCTGGTGCTTAGTGTCTGTTCACTTTAGCCGAAAGCATTTGTTGACGGGCCAAAATTTCTAACTAAAACCCGAAAGAGACCAATACCTTATTTTATAAAATTACTTATATGCCCATAGTTTTTTAAATTACCAAAATACCCCCGAATTATAAAATTACCAAAATACCCCCAGATTGCAAAATTACCAAAATACCCCTAATTTGTAATATTATCAAAATACCCTCAGATTGTAAAATTACCAAAATACCCTATTTTATAAAATTACCAAAATACCCTTATTTTGTAAAATCACCAAGAAACCCTATTTTGGAAAATTATGAAAATACCTTTGTAGGATAAAATTACGAAAATATCTCTGGATAGTGAAATGACAAAAATACCCTTACGTGATGAATGTGAGGTCATGGGTGCTACTTGTATGTTGATGTGTGATGGTTGAATGTTTGTGGATCCTAGAGCTAGGAAATACAGACCTGAGAACTAAACCTTGTAGATAGAGTTTGAATTCGAAAAAACTATTGTTAAAACTACTTTCCATAAGATTGTTCGTTATTAATCAGTGGAAGAAAATAATAATTCATAAAATTCCTAATCGAATAAATATGGATCGATAGAATGAGCACTAGAGGCGTGGTGTGCATGGCCGAGGTAGAGGCAGGATTGCTGTGTCAGAATCGGTAGGGTCCGATCATGAGTCATGGAATGAAGTACTAGTGCCACCGGCCAGGAGGTCAATTCCAAGATCGATTTACCGAGATAATACAAGATATCTCAAAGTATGTTGAGGGTTTTAGAGAGGGTAGCTAGGGGTGCATGGGCACGGAGCCCGTAAATCTTTCAAGTGACTTAGAGCTAACAGGCGTAAGTGTTTAGGAGAATTTTTGGGATAGCCCTCGAGTACAACTGAGTATTGGTTGGAGGGGGTCGAACACATAATGGATGATTTAAATTTTACGGAAGAAGAGAAGCTGAAAGGGGTAGTGTCCCTTCTCCGGGACGAAGCTTATCAATGGTGGCTTACGATTAAGGATGGTACCATGGCTGACCGTATCACCTGGGATTACTTCAAAGCGGCGTTCCAGAGCAAGTACATTGGAACGAGCTATGTGGATGCATAGCGTAGAGTGTTCCTGAATCTGGTTCAAGGAAGTAGGTTAGTGGCGGCGTACAAAGCGGGATTCTTACACTTGAGCCATTATGCTTGAGGGATGGTGGCCACAAAACATGAACGGTATGTTCGATTTGAAGATGGCCTGAAGGATGACCTACGTGTTTTGATAGCTCCACAGTGGGAGAGGGAATTTGCTGTGCTTGTGGGGAAAGCTAAAATAGCTGAGGAGGTGAGATAGATGGAAAAATTAAACCAGGATAGAGATAGGAGTGGAGGTAAGAGAAATTTTAGATCATCAGGGACAACTAGGAGTACTCAGAAAAGACCTAGGTCGGATGGACCGAGACGGGCTGAGAGACCTACTATTGCTAGCCAAACACGGAAGTGTGCTCGGTGTGGTAAATTCCATGTAGGCGAGTGTTGGGCAGGCAGTGGGAGGTGCTTTAGGTGTGGATCTTTGGACCATCAGATTAAAGACTGTCCACAGCTACGAAGCGATGTAGGACCTACAGTATGGGACAATGCTCACCAAGCGAGGGAGGTCAGAATGCAGAGGGTCGTGGTCCACTAGAGGTGGTAATAGCTTTGATCGGTAGTGAAGCACCAGTGTCGAGGGACGAGAAACGAGGTGAGACAGCTAGGGTTAGTCTATGCTGCCGGACGTCGAGAGGAGGTTGACGTACCAGATATTATAACCGGTACATTTTTTATATTTGGTTTGCCTTACACTGCATTGATTAACATTGGGTCGACACATTCATATATTGCTAGTAGTGTGTCTGGAACTTTAAGTTTAGATTTCGAGATTACCCCTAGGGCGATGACTGTAATTAGCCCATTAGGACAATTTGTGGTAGTAGATAAACTTTATCGGGAGGTACCCTTAGAAGTTCAGGGGATAGTTTTTCTAAAAGATTTGATGGAATTACCGTTCGGGGAGTTTGGCTTAATATTAGGCATGGATTGGTTGGTGAAGTACCAAGCTAATTTAGATTGTGCAGCCAAGCGTATGGTGATAAGAACCCCTGAAGATGGTGAAGTGTTGGTGATAGGAGAAAGAGGGAACTGTTTGTCGAATGTGGTGACTGCCCTAAGAGCAGAAAAGATGGTGAGAAAAGGATATGAGGCAGTATTAATGTTTGTTCGGGCTCTAGAAGCCAAGGACCTAACTGTTGGAGACGTTAGGACGGTGAAGGAGTTTCCTGATGTTTTTCCAGAAGAGCTTTTGGGATTACCTCTGGATCGTAAAGTGGAGTTTGGTATTGATCTTCTTCCGGGAACAACACTAGTGTCTATCGCTCCATATAGGATGGCGCCAAAGGAGCTGGTAGAGTTGAAAGTGCAGATTCAAGAGTTGCTAGATAAAGTATTTATTCGACCAAGTGTGTCACCTTGGGGAGCGCCGGTGTTGTTTGTTAAGAAGAAGGATGGATCAATGTGTATGTACATTGACTACCGTCAGCTGAACAAGTTAACTATTAAGAACAAGTATCCATTGCCAATGATTGATGACTTGTTCGATCAACTGAAAGGGGCGTCAGTGTTCTCAAAGATAGATCTGAGGTCTGGATACCATCAACTTAAGGTCAAGGAGGCAGATATCCATAAAACGACATTCAAGACTCGCTACGATCACTACGAATTCATGGTGATGCCATTTGGATTGACCAACATGCCAGCAGCATTTATGGATATGATGAACCGAGTGTTCCAACCCTACTTGGATCGGTTTGTCGTGGTATTTATAGATGATATCCTAGTTTACTCAAGATCAGAAGAGGAGCATGATTCACATCTGTGAGTGGTTTTACAGATTCTGAGGGAGAAGCAGTTGTATGTCAAATTCAAGAAGTGCAAATTTTGGCTAAGTGAAGTTACGTTTTAGGCCACGTTGTGTCAAGGCAGAGGGATTAGGTTAACCTCGAAAAATTGAAGCGGTGTTGGATTGAAGCCGCCTAGGTCTGTGGCGGAAATTTAGAGTTTTCTTGGTCTGGCCGGGTACTATCGAAGGTTTGCTGAAGGATCTTCTTCGATCGCGGCACCATTAACTAAGTTATTACAGAAAGGAGTTCTGTTTATTTGGTCTAGTAAGCAGCAAGAGAGTTTTGAGAAGTTGAAAAGGATTTTGACGAAGGCTCCAGTATTGATTTAATTGAAAGCTGGAAAAGGATTCGTGATTTACTGTGATGCGTCACACACGGGACTAAGATCCGTGTTGATACAAGATGGAAAGGTTGTTGCGTATGCATCTCGGCAGTTAAGACCACACGAAGCAAATTATCCCACCCATGACTTAGAGTTGGCGGCGGTGGTTTTTGCTTTAAAGATTTGGAGACATTATCTGTATGGGGAAAAATCTATTATTTATACAGATCATAATAGCCTAAAATACCTTTTGACCCAGAAGGAGTTGAATTTAAGGCAGAGGAGGTGGATCGAGTTGTTAAAGGATTATGACTGCTCGATCGAGTACCATCCGGGTAAAGCTAATGTGGTGGCGGATGCCTTAAGTCGTAAGGTAATCACTGACTTGAGAGTAATGTTTGCTCATCTTAGTTTGTACGATGATGGGAGTTTATGAGCTGAACTTCAGGTGAAACCCTCTTGGGTCAGTCAGGTTAAGGAGAAGCAGCAGACCGATGAGTTGCTAAAGGAGAAGTTTCATGTAAGATCAAGTGATGGATCGACGGACTTCAGTATGAATAAGGAAGGACTGTTATGTTTTCAAGGGAGAGTTTGCATGCCAAAAGATCTGGAATTGAGGCATAGGATTTTGCAAGAAGCGCATGGTAGTCCATACGCTATGCACCTTGAAGGGAGTAAGATGTATCGGGATTTGTGGGATCGCCTCGGTGGCCGGGCTTGAAGCGTGAGGTAACTGAATTGGTGAGTAAGTGTTTAACCTCGCTAGCGGTGAAGGCGAGCATCGCTACCATCGTGGTTGTCTGCGGCAAAGGAAGATTCCACAATGGAAGTAGGAAAGGATCATAATGGACTTTTGGGCTACCCCTCACGTCTACTAAGAAAGACTCAGTCTGGGTAATTATTGATCGCTTGACGAAGTCTGCTCATTTCATACTAGTACGGGTCGATTACTTTTTGCAGAAATTGGCTAAGCTATATGTAGCGGAGGTAGTGAGATTGCATGGGGTACTAGTATCAATCATATCGACAGGACCCGAGGTTCACGTCATGGTTCGAAGGCTTTGCATCAAGCATTGGGCACGGTTGGATTTCAAGATAACGTTTCATCCTCGCATCGATTGACATCGAAAGGTGTGATTCAGATCTTAAATGACATGTTGATGGGTTGTGTCATTGATTTCAGAGGTAGTTGAGAGGAGTTTTTACCATTAGCAAAATTTGCTTACAACAACAACTACCAGTCTAGTATTCAGATGGCGCCCTATGAAGCATTGTACGGGCGAAAGTGTTGTACTCCTACCTGTTGGACAAAATTAGGGGAACATCAAATTTTGGGTCTAAAGTTGGTTAATGAGATGAGGAGAAGGTTGAGTTAATTGAGCTCGACTAAAGGAAGCGTCGGATGTAAGTCCTATGCAGACTTGAAGCGTAAGGACATAGAATTTACTGGGTGACAAGGTGTTCTTGAAGGTGTCGCCGTGGAAGAAAGTCTTGAGGTTTGATGGAAGGGTAAATTAAGTCCCAGTGTTTATCGGACCTTATCGTGTGTTGCAATGAGTAGGGCGAGAGCCTATCGCCTAGAGCTACCTTTTGAGCTAAGCCGATTCACAATGTGTTTCATGTCTCTATGTTAAGAGGAACCAATGAAAATCTTGGATCATGATGTCAAAGTGTTGCTAAGGAAGACGGTTCTGTTGGTTAAGGTTCTATGGCGGAATCACAGTTCTGAGGAGGCTACTTGGGAACCAGAGGAGATGATGCGGCAGCAGTACCCGCATCTATTCTGATCAGGTAATTTCGAGGACGAAATTTCTTTAAGGGGTAGAACTGTAACATCCTGAGTTGTTGGGCTTGTGCGTATAATGTGTAATTGTGTTTCATAATGTGTGATTGTGTTTCATAATGTGTGATTGTGTTTCATGTGTTAATTAGAGTGTTAGGGGTCCAGAATGGACTCAGGAATTGGGTTGAGGCCTTAATCGAATTTTCTGTTTGAACACTCTAGAGGGAAGCTTGATAAGATGTGGCTTAAAAGATGTTATTTGTGTTCTGAAATAAAAAGTGGGCTTGTGGCCTAGTGGCAAAATGGCACCACTTAGAGAGCAAGGAGGTGGCGTCAATTGAGGAGGCCCAAACTCAAGTAGCATGCAGCCCAATGCTTTTAATTAAAGTTACCTAAATTTTTGCATTTAAGTGGGTAAGGTTGGACGACAACAAGGCTTAAAAATAAGGGGATTTTATGTGGATAATAAGTTTGATAATATGCTAATAAAGGGAGGAAGAGATGGTGTTATCTAGGCCTCTTTTGGAGGTGTGCTTGGATAAAGATAAGGGAGGAAGTTTAGGAGCTATCTAGGAAGTAAGTGGTGGCCGAATTTGGGACACGTGTGCAAATGGGGGGACGGCTAGATAGGATTAAGGGGTGCCAAAATTCCCTTTGTTTATTAATTAGTTTTAGTTTTCAAAAGAGGGCAATCCCGACATTTGGTTAGTGTGGGTGCCGAAATTCTCTTTAAATAGAGGGGATATCTCTTCAATTCCTGTATTTGGTCCCTATTTTCTTTTCTCATTCTCTTATCCTCACTTTTATGCAAAAGCCAGAAGTCTATTATTCTGTTCTCTTTTCTTTCCAACAAGCCGAAACCTCCCAATTGTTCACAACATCCTTTCTTTCAAAAGCCGAAACTCTGAACTCTCTTCTCATCTCCATAGCCGAATACTTCCTATTCCCTTTTTGCCAATTTCTTCACTAAAGTCGAATCTACATAGACATCTTCCTATCATCTTTTCTTCTGATCTTCTCAAAGCCGAAATCTCTAAGGGGTAGTCAAATTCTTTGTGTTAAGGTGAGTGCCGATTTTCTTATCTCTTCACTTTCTCTTTCGATTTTGGGAAGACAAAGATGAAAAGCTAATGGTTTAATGGTTTTATATATTTTCTTGTTGGCCGACATTCAGGAATTTAGATAGATCACCTAGATTTAAAAGCTGAAAATGCTAGTCTCGGAGTATCAATCTCTTTTCGGGATTTCAAGGTAAGGGTTCAATTCTTCCTATGTTGTTTAATCGAGTTCTTCTTCATTATTCGTGCCTTAACCTAATGTTACGTTAAGCAATCATCATAGTATCTTCTGACCAAAGATCACTTATGGACTCGAATGTCAGCAAATCAAAGGAAGGGGTTGGATCTGTAGTTTCACCCCAAAGTTCAAGAAACGCGCGGTGTCAATAGTTTGGGATTAGTCGTCGGGTTGTGGACCGGCTTCGGAGCAAATCCTTAGGCAGTTAGCAGTCATATTGACTTGTGATAATGTCGACATAGAAAGTACTATCCTGTCAGTAATCTAGTGTGTAGATCTCTATCACACTAGGTAAACTGTATTATATGTATGTTATGGGCTAAAAGCCGGATAAAGAGGTCAGATGAACAAATGTAATACCCAAAAAGGGTAGGCAAGGGATGCCAGTGCGTAATCATAGAAACTTCTCTATGTGTATCGAAGTTGTGAAAGTATGTGATCTGTTTAGATAGTTTAATGTTCTGATTCTTGCATGTATGTATGCATGGGATGGGATTGATATGATGAAGGGGATCAGGTCGCGAGGTGATCAGTGGCTTTCCTATATAGGTCACATAGTGATCGGTCTTTATGATAGGTAGTGCTTGTTGTCGATATATTATTAAGGTCGCATAGCGATCGGTGGCTTTGCCACATAGGTCACATAGTGATCGATATGGTGTGTAGCAGATGGAGGGTTGATTGATGAAATCCCCACGGTGTGATGGTTGGTACGGTGGTGTGTAGACGATGGACTCTTAGGTTTGGGATGGGCCATGTTGCATGAAAATATATTCTGTTGCCATTGTTATGGCCCAAGGCCCATAATGTGTTTGTGGGCCCAAGGCTTTTATGTGTTTTCGGATTTGCACACCGAGTCTTGGTGACTCACCTTTCATTTTTCCTCACTTCACACCGAAGCAAGAGATCGTGGACATGGGAGCAGAGGTGGACTCGAGGGCCATCAAAACTATTATCTACATAGACTATTTTGGTTTTTCATTTGAGTTTTAATTTTGGGAATATTTTTGTAATAAGGCTCCATAACTTAGGTTTTCGATTTATTTTTTTTTCGTTATGTTAAGTTTTTATAAACTTATGTTTTTTTCCAAGGTCTTAATTATAAAATGAAATGATAAATGGGCTTTTTAAACACAATCAATGCAAATGCTTAAAGTTGTTTCAAAAATTTCACATTTAATTGATTAATCGGCTATAATAAATTAAGATTTTCAAAACCCTTCAGAGCAAAAGTTTTCAAGATTCAACCTGTAGCACACCAGATCCGGTCATGGCGTATGGGCCAGGTTTGGGGTGTTACACTCATCATTGCCTTAGGCTCCCATGTAGCCTCTTCTATTCCGTGCCTTTGCCATTTCACAAGGGCTATGCTTTTGTTTCTTAACTACTTGACCTTTCGCGCCAAAATCTTAACCTGCTCTTCACCATAATTCAAGTCCGGTTGTATCTCTACCTCTGTTGGTACTATGACATGTGAAGGGTCTGAACGGTATCGGCATAATATAGATACATGAAAAACATCATGAATCTTTTCTAGTTCAGGTGGCAAGGCTAACCGATAAGCTACCAGTCCTATCCTCTCGGTAACTTCATAAGGTCCGATAAAACACGGACTCAATTTGCCCTTCCAGCCAAATCTGAGGACTTTCCTCCAAGGTGATACTTTCAGGAACACTTTATCACCGACTTTGAATTCTATCCCTTTCCTTTTCAAATTTGAATAGGACTTCTGTTTATCTGATGCGATTTCAGATAGTCACGTATCACTTTTACTTTCTCTTCAGTTTCCTTAACCAAATCGACCCCGTGTATCTGTTTCTCTCTAAGTTTTGACCAATACAAGGGCGTTCAGCACTTACGCACATACAATGCCTCATAAGGCACCATTTTCAAACTTGATTGAAAGCTGTTGTTGTAGGCGAATTCCACCAATGGTAAGTGTTTCTCCCAATTACCGTGGAATTCTAAAACACAACATCGAAGCATGTCTTCGAGTATCTGAGTTACCCTCTCCGACTTCCCCTCGGTTTATGGATGGAAGGCTGTACTGAAACTCAATTTCGTGCCCAATGCCTCTTGCAGCTTTTTTCAAAATCGTGATATGAATCTCGGATCTCTATCCGAAATGATCGACAATGGTACACCATAAAGTCTTATTATCTCTGACATGTACAAGTTTGCCAATTTATCAAGCGAATAATCGACTCGCACTGGTATAAAATGGGCGGACTTTGTGAGTCTATCAACCACTAACCATACTGCATCTTTCTTCTTTGGAGTCAACGGTAAGCTCGTCACGAAGTCCATGGTAACATGGTCCCATTTCCACTCAAGAACTATAATGGGCTAAAGTAAACCCGAAGGTACTTGATGTTCATCCTTCACTTGCTGACAAATCAGGCATCTTGATACAAACTCGGAAATGTCTTTCTTCATACCAGGCAACCAATACCATTTCCTCAAATCATTGTACATTTTAATGCTCCCGAGGTGCACAGTTAAACATCCACAATGCGCTTCATGTGAGATCTTGTGAATAAGCTCATCATTTCTAGGTACATGGACCCTATCTCGAAATGTCAGACATCCTTCAGGATTTACCCGAAAGTTTGACTCAACATTCAACTCACATAAAACTCTCTTGGCTTGTAAACTGTTATCATCTTTCTGAGCTTCACAAATCTCTTGGAGAAACAATGGTTTAGCCCTCAACTCGGCTAAAATGGAACCATCATCCAACAAAGCCATCTGAGTACTCATGGCTCTTAGTGCGAACAATGATTTTCTGCTCAAGACATCGACGACCACGTTCGCCTTCCCCAAATGGTAGTCAATCACCAATTCATAATCCTTAATTATCTCTAACCACCTTCGTTTCGTCAAATTCAAATCCCTATGAGTCATCAAATATTTTAGGCTCTTATGGTCAATGAAAATCCTACATCTCTCACCATATAAATGATGTCTCCAAATTTTAAATGCAAATACAATTGCGGCCAACTCTAAATCATGAGTCGGGTAATTTTTCTCCTGTGGTTTCAATTGCCTAGAGGCGTATGCAATCACTTTACCCTGTTACATAAGTACACAACCCAATCCGCTCAAGGACGTGTCACTGTAAACTATAAATTCTCCTCCCGGTTCATGTTGCAATAGAACTAGAGCATCAGTCAATAGTGTCTTTAGTTTCTCAAAACTCTGTTGACACTTTTTTGTCCAATCGAACTTCACATCTTTTTGCAAAAGTATCGTCATTGGGGTAACTATCATGGAGAACCCCTTGACAAAACGCCTATAATAGCCTACTAGGTCTAGAAAGCTCCTTACTCTAGTTACGCTCCTTGGAGGTTTCCATTCAACAATTGCTGAAATCTTACTCGGGTCTACTCTAATTCCATCTCCCGAGACAATGTATAACACCCCAGGCCCAACCTAGAAGTTAGGCCTGAATTCGAGAATGTCCCATCAAGGACAATTCTACAACGATTTTCTAAGTAAAAATTTAAGACCTATAAGCCCAAAATCCTTGAATCTTGTTAAGTAGTGATAAAAACCCATTTGATTATTTTAAGTACCCCGAAAACCATGTTTAAACATTAAAAATTTACTTAGGTTTAATAATTAAGTAAATAGTTGAAACAACAAAACTCAAAATCCAAAGTCAAATCGGAGTACAAGGCCTTATTACATCCAATGAAAATAAAGCAATTAAAATCATGTCTTTTGAAACAGATAATTAAAACTTCTAAATATTTTGTAGTGTGGATATCTCTGAATCGTCTCCTGCGTCGAGTCGTTTACTGAGGATCACCTGAAACATTTAATAAAAAGGGTGTGAGTTTCAAAACTCAGTGTGTTCAACCCTTGGCAAACAATTAAATATGCAATTATCACATTGGGCCTAAGCCCTATTAAAATCGGTGGTCCTGGGCCTTAGCCCACGATGACCTCATATCATATCACATCATATCACATGAAAACAAGGTTATGCAAAACCCTTCCCAAAAGTCCATCCGCTACACTCCATTTCCTTCCAACCCTACACTCCGTGGGATATAAATATCAACCCACCCATCCCTTACACTCCAAAGGTAGCACCAACAAGGGCACTACTCAACGTTAAAGAAAGCTACTAAGTATATAATGGGCTTAAAGCCACCTGTGGATCCACGGTCGTCAAGCGACTATGCGATCCTCAAATTCTTCCTCTATACCATAATTCCCACCCATATGCATCCTAAGCGGAATATCATATGAATGCAGCATGTACATGAGTAACATCCATAAAAACTCATACTCATCACATAGGGGCATTTTAGTCATTTCACAATCAAGGGTATTTTTGTAATTCTACCCTACCGGGGTATGATCATAATTCTATAAATGAGAGGTACTTTGGTAACTTCCCAGACTAAGGGTATTTTTGTAACACCCCAAACCCGGCCTAAAAGTTTAGGCCCGAATCCAGAATGTCACATTAAAGGCACACTTCAAAATAATTTTACAAATTATCACATTGGGCCTAAGTCTTATTAAAATCGATGGTCTTGGGCCTTAGCTCACACTGGCATTATATCATATCATATCATATCATATGCAAAACAAGGTAATGCAAAACCCTCCCAAAAATCCATCTGCTACACACACCATTTCCCTTCCAACCAATACACACTTGTGGGGATTTCTAAATTGACCCACCCATCCTCTACACACCAAAGGTAGCACTCACAGCGGCACTACTCAACGTTGCAGCAAAGCTGCTAATCATATAATGGGCTTAAAGCCACTGGTGAATCCACGATCGTCAAGCGGCTATGCTATCCTCAAATTCTTCCTCCGTACCATAATTCCCACCTATATGCATCCTAAACAGAATATCGTATGAATGTAAAATGCACATGAGTAACATTCACAAAACTCATACTTATCCCATAGGGGTATTTTCATCATTTAACAACCCAAGGGTATTTTTGTAAATCTACTCTATAGGGGTATTCAGGTAATGTAGAAAAAAATAGAGGTATTTTGGAAATTTTATAAATCAAGGTTGTTTTGGTAATTTTGCAAATCAAGGGTATTATGGTAAATTTCAAACTAAAGGTATTTTTAGTATTTTTAAATCAGGGGTATTTTAGTAATTTTACAAATCTAGGGGTATTTGGTCCCTCTCGGGTTTTAGTTATGAACTTTGGCCCATTAACAAGTCCTTGCGGTTAAAGTGAACAGATACTATGCACTAGGCAGGATTCTAGAGAAGAGGAGGTAGGCCGTTAGGGCCGCTTAAGTACCAAGCTCTCCCTAGATCCAATCCTAGACATGCATATGTCCATTACCACAACCTAACCCACCGACTTGTCCATAGACATGTTTAATTATTAGAAGAGTTTTATGTTATTCAAGAGTTTGTCAAACTAGGCCTAGATTCCATTAAACCCTAACATATATTTCTAGAACCTCATAAGGTCCATTAAGCCTATTTCATGTCATATAGCCCATTAATCCAATTACATGCTCATATAGCCCATCACACCAATCTCATGCTCATATAGCCCATTGGGCTCAATTACAATCCAACCATACAAACGTTCATGCCAATGCATTATTCATGCTCACATATCAACCATTTCTGTTTTGGGCACACAAGTTCGACAGGCCCATTTAGCCACATTTAGCTTTTCGATTTTTCGACGTTGTCGATATCGTGTGTATAGTGTTTGTACACATCTGGTAACCTCGCGTGCTACAAACCCCTTAATCACGAACCTATAATTGACATCACTGGCAATTAACCAAGGCTTAACACATACTTATAAAAAATCGAAACCTCATCGTACCCTTACTGTGTGCCACACATTCTAGTAGCCCTTCCTTTGCTACTATTTACGATTATCCTCTAGATCTGCACCCAAACGTATATCGTTAATATCAAGTGACCCATATTCCTCATAAGTCACCCCTATAATGCCATATTACATCCGGCCATTTACTAAACCACAACTGAAACGAGTGCACTTACCTCTTGCCAATGATCCTTACCTACCACGCTTGTGACTTATGAATCTTACCCTTGTTAATACAAAGTTAATGACAAGGAGAGGTTAGATAGCCCTTCGGCTTTTAACAAAACTTACTAAAAGATTGACCAAATACTTACTGAAACCCTCCTTTGATCCTACGACCTAAATCGCTACTGAACAAGATTCGGCTTGACTAAAAGTGGGTAGCAATTGATCTTGATAAATGAGAACTAACTAAGAATCGGCACAAGTAGAGCTATATGATAAGAAGGTGTATTCAGCTTTCAAGGAAAGAAACAGAACACAACTCTGATAGGAATTTTCGGCAAAAAGAATGATGGGTTTCTTTTTTGACAAATGGAAGAATTCGGATATAGGTGAATTCGGCAATGGGAGAAACCGATTGAGGGGGAGAAAAAAAACCAAAGAATGCTCAAAGAACCTTTCAAGCCTTCGGCCCTCTCCTTTTATAGCCATAAGCCGAATATGCCATCCCTCAAAGTCCTATTTGGCGCCAACTCTTCCCTTTCCTCATCTCCTAATTTTTCTCCCTGATAACACCTTAATCTTATTCGAAATTTCTTCCACATCCATATCACCTGCTTACCTCAATCTCTCCACGATAAGAGTTCAAGATCAGCACAACTCTTGCCGTCCACCTATGCAAAATAAAACACTCCAAAAATAAACTCTTAATGCTTGAACCTTGGAACTCTTCACCTCTCACACATACCACCTTATAGCTCTCAAGTGACGCCACTTTCACTGGACCACAAGCCCATTTGTGTCTTATTTTCTCTTAATCTGCTTAAGAAGCCTCATGCCTGAGACTAGGGTCCACTAAAGCAAGAAAAATAAATTTTTCCCTATGGTCTCCCCTATCTCTAAGGCTTCAAATAATCCCAATAATACCTTAATATTAATATTCTAAGTGCTACATATACATACTAACTTCAATGCACAAAAATTAAGGTTTCAAGATTTTTAGGGCGTTACAAATCTACCCCTCTTAAAAAAAATTTCGGCCCTGAAATTTACTTGATTGAAACAAGTGAGGGTATTATCGATGCATTGCCTCCTCAGGTTCCCAAGTAGCCTTCTCGGTATTATAGTTAATCCAAAGCACTTTGACTAAAGGGACAGACTTCCTTCTTAGCACCTTGACATCTTGATCAATTATCTGAACTGGCTCCTCTTCAAAAGTTAGATCTGGTCTAACCTCGATCTCCTTGACTGACACGATGTGAGAAGGGTCTGAGCGATAACATCTTAGCATTGACACATGGAACACATCGTGTATTTGGCTCAATTCAGAAAGGAATTCCAGCTGATAGGCAACTGGCCCAATTCGCTTCAATACTCAATAAAGCCCAATGAACCTTGGGCTTAACTTGCCCTTATGACCAAACCTTAACACCTTCTTCCAAGGGGAAACCTTGAGAAAAACCATGTCCCTCATTGCATACTTGATCTCTTTCCATTTGACGTCAGCATACGATTTCTGCCTATCCATTGCCTCCTTCAACCAATCCTGAAATCAACTTTACCTTATCTTCGATGTCAATTACCAACTTCAGACCCAAAACTCGCCGCTCACCCAACTCAGTCCAACAAGTCAGAGTACGAAATCTTTGCCCACATAGTGCTTCATATGGAGCCATTCCAATACTCGCCTGATAACTATTGTTATATGCGAATTCGGCTAATGGCAAATAGTCTTCCCAACTACCTCGAAACTCTATTACACACCTTCTCAGGATATCCTTCAAAACTTGAATTACCCTTTTCGACTGACCATCAGTCTGAGGGTGAAATGCCGTATTGAAATCCAACCCCGTACCCAATGCTTCATGATGTAAAACGAGGATCTCTATTAGATATAATAGAGACCAGAACCCCATGCAATCTCACAATATCTGCCACATACAACCTTGCCAATTTCTATAATGAGTAGTCAGTGCGGACCGGTATAAAATGGGCAGACTTAGTTAACTGATCCATAATGACCCACACAGAGTCCTTCTTAGTAGGGGTCAAGGGTAGCCCACTAACAAAATCCATAGTAACCCGCTCCCACTTCCATTGTGGGATCTTAATCGGTTAAAGTAATCCTGATGGCAACTGATGTTTCGCTTTCACTTGCTAGCATACCAAACATTTGCCCACAAACTTCGTAACGTCGCATTTCAATCCCAGCCACCAGTAAAGCTCTCGCAAGTCTCGGTACATCTTGCTGCCTCTAGGGTGCATAGTATAGGAACTACTATGCGCTTCTCGCAGTATAGACTTCCTTAGCTCTTCGTCCCTTGGCATACAAATTCTACCACGGAAACACAACAACCCGACACTATTTATCCCAAAATCTACGTTTTCCCATTCTCAACTTGCTTGAATCGCGAACTCAGAGTTTTATCCAATGACTATTTAACTTTAATCTGCTAAACTCACAGTGGCTTCACTTGTAACTCAGCTAACAAACTCCCGTCATTATACAAACTCAATCGAGCAAACATTGCCCTCAAGTCCAACATAGCCTTACAGCTTAGTGCATCAGCCACCACATTTGCTTTGCCCGGGTGATATTCGATCGTGCAATCATAATCCTTTAATAGCTCAATCCATCTACACTGTCTCAAGTTCAACTCCTTCTGAGTTAAAAGGTACTTCAGACTCTTGTGATCTGTATAGATGGTGCACTTCTCTCCATACAAATAATGCCTTCAAATCTTAAGTGCGAACACCACTACTTCCAAATCCAAATCGTGGGTTGGGTAATTTTTTCATGAGTCTTAAGTTGATGTGACGCATATGCAACCACCTTCCTTTCCTGCATCAAAAACAGCCCAAGCCTACGTGTGATGCATCGCTATAAACCTTAAACTCATTCCCGTGCTCCGGTTAAATCAAAATAGGGCCTCCGTTAAAACCTTCTTAAGCTTATCAAAGCTTTCTTGTGTTTATCAGTCCGCAGAAATGACACCCCCTTCCGAGCCAACTTGGTCAATGGTGCCGTGATTAGGGAAAACCCCTCAACAAACCGCCTATAGTACCCAACGAGGCCTAGAAAACTCTGAATTTTCAACACCGTCTTAGGTCATTTCCAATCCAACACCGCTTCTACCTTCCGAGGGTCAACTCTAATTCCCTCAGCGGAGACCACATATCCTAAGAAAGTGACTTCCCTTAGCTAGAATTCGCACCCCCTTAGAGAAATTTCGGCCTCAAAATTTACCTGGTCTAAAGAGGTGAGGGTATTGTTATAGCATCACATCTTCTGGCTCCCACGTGGCTTCTTCTGCACGGTGATTACACCATAATACCTTGACTAGAGGAACTGACTTCCTTATCAATACCTTGACATCTCGATCTAAGATCTGCACTGGTTCTTCTTTAAAAGATAGATCAGGTCTTACTTCAATTTCCTCTACCGGCACTATGTGAGATGGATCTGAATGATAACGCCTTAACATTGAAACGTGGAATACATCATGTATCTATCTCAACTCCGAAGGTAACTCAAGCTGATACGCCATTGGTCCCACTCATTTCAACACCCGATACGGCCCGATGAATTTGGGGCTCAACTTGCCTTTCCATCCAAATCTCAGGACCTTCTTCCAAGGTAAAACTTTTAGGAATACCTGATCACCGACTGAGAACTCTATTTCCTTATGCTTCAGATCCGCATATGATTTCTGCCTGTCGAAAGCTTCCTTCAGTCAAACTCGAATCAACTTAACCTTTTCCTCTGTCTTTGAAACCAATTCTGGACCCAACAACTGTCACTCACCCAGCTCTGTCCAGTAGGTAAGAGTACGACACTTACGACCATACAATGCTTCATAGGGTGCCATATGAATACTGGATTGATAGCTATTGTTGTATACGAATTCTACCAATGGTAAGAAGTCCTCCCAACTACCCCTGAAGTCGATAACACAGCCTCTTAACATATCTTCCAGAATCTGAATTACCGTCTCTGACTGACCATCAGTCTGTGGATGAAACGCAGTGCTAAAATCCAGTCTTGTACCCAACGCTTTGTACAACTCCTTCTAGAATCGCGATGTAAACCTAGGGTCTTTGTCTAATATAATAGACACTGGTACCCCATGTAACCTCACAATCTCTGCTACATACAGCTTAGCTAACTTCTGCAACGAATAGTCAACACGAACGGGTATGAAGTGGGTGGACCTTGTCAACTGATCGACAATCACCCACACTGAATCTTTCTTAGTAGGTGTAAGAGATAGCCCACTAATGAAATCTATCGTTATCCTCTCCCACTTCCAAAGTGGAATATTCACTGGCTATAACAACCCTCAAAGGCAAGCGATGTTTACTTTCACCGCCGACAGTCAAGCACTTACTCACAAACTTGGTAACTTCTTGCTTCAAACCTAGCCACCAGAAATGCTCACGCAAATCTCGATACATCTTACTTCCATCGAGATGCATAGAGTATGGACTACTATACACTTCCTACAGAATCCTCTGTCTCAACTCGGAATCCTTTGGCATACAGACCTTTCCATGAAAGCACAATACTCCCTCACTATTCAGATCAAAACCTTCTGTCTCACCACCTTTCACTTAATGAAGTCGAGAACTTAATAATTCATCTGAAATCTATTTCTCTTTAATCTGACTTACCCATGAAGGCTTCACTTGAAGCTCGGCTAACAAGCTTCCATCTTCATACAAACTAAGATGAGCAAACATCACCCTCAGATCCGATATCACCTTACGGTTCAACGCATCCACCACTACATTAGCTTTTCTTGGGTGATACTCAATTGAACAATCATAATCTTTCAGCAATTCAATCCACCCCCACTGTCTTAAAGTCAACTCCTTCTGGTTAAGGAGATATTTCAGGCTCTTATGATCTGTGTAGATAATTGACTTTTCCCCATACAAGTAGTGTCTCCAAATCTTTAAAGCGAACACTACCGCAGCTAACTCCTAATCATGAGTGGGATAACTCACTTCATGTGGTCTTAACTGCCGAGACGCATACACTACCACCTTTCCTTCTTGCATTAGCACACATCCTAACCCTGTGTGGGATGCATCACAGTAGATGACAAACTCTTTCCCAGCCTCAGGCTGAATCAACACTGGTGCCTCAGTTAAAATCTTCTTCAACTTCTCAAAGGTCTCCTGCTACTTATCTGTCCATACAAACGGTATCCCTTTTCGTAATAGCTTGGTTAATGGTGTAGCTATCAATGAGAATCACTCGAAGAACCTTCTGTAGTACCCAGCTAACTCCAGAAAACTTTGAATTTCTACTACTGACTTCTGTGGTTTCCAATCCAAAACAGCTTCAATGTTTTGAGGATCAACCCTAATTCCCTCAGCAGACACAACATGTCCCAAAAAGGTAACTTCCCTTAACCAAAATTTACACTTGCTGAAATTGGCATACAGTTGCTTTTCTCTCAAAATCTGTAGAACAATCCGAAGATGCGAATCGTGCTCCTCTTTCATCCTTAAATATAACAAAATATCGTCTATGAACACTATGGCAAACCAATCCAGATAGGGTTGGAATACCCGGTTCATCATATCCATAAACGTAGCTAGTGTATTCATCAAACCAAACGGTATCACTAAGAACTCGTAATGACCATAATGAGTTCGAAAAGCAGTCTTATGAATATCCACCTCCTTGACCTTAAGCTGATGATAACCTGACCTCAAGTCTATCTTTGAGAAAACCGAAGTACCTCGTAGCTGATCGAACAGATCGTCAATCCGAGGCAACGGATACTTGTTCTTAATCATCAAATTATTCAGTTGCCTATAGTCAATGCACATCCGTATCGACCCGTCCTCTTGTTGTCTAGCTATATAAACCAACCCAGGCTGTCTTGCATCTGTATTCCCAACACCTCTACCCGATGCTCCACGCCCTCTACCAAATCCATTTCCTCTTCTGACCAGACCACGACCTCTCAGCGACTACTGACCACCTCTTTCGACCTGTGCATAACCCTGACCAACTGGCCGTGCCCTGCTTGGCTCCTGTGGACAGTCCCTTACCAAATGATCTATAAACCCACACCTGAAGCATCATTTATTTCTTGCCCAACACTTCCCCGAATGAAAATTTCCACATCTAGCACACAGTTGAGACCGACTAACAGTAACAAGCTTCACAACTCGGCCTGGCCCATCAAACCTAGGCCTCTTTTGGAAACTCCTAATAGACCCTGACGACCCAAAATTCCTCTTGTTCCTACCCCTATCCTATCCTGATTCTGCCTCTCCGACTGCTTCACCTCTTCAGCTATCTTTGCCTTCTCAACCAGATTAGCAAACTCTCTTCCCATTCTGAGCTATCAAGATCAGAACTCGTCCCTCGCACCATCTTCAAATCGAGACACAATGTTCGTGTCGATTCTGACGATACCCAGAGCATACTGGCTTACATGCAGGAATTCCACCTCATACTCAGCCACTGACTTATTCCCCTGGACCGAATTCAAAAATGCCTTCCTCTGTGCGTCTACATAACTCACCCCAACATACTTTCCCTGGAACGCTGTCTTAAAGAAATCCCAGGTAATACAGTCCGCTGATGTACTATCTCTTACCGTGAGCCACCACTGGTATGCCTCATCTTGAAGGAGAGACACTACTCCTTTCAACTTTTCTTCCATGGTACAATCAAGATCGTCTATGATTCGTTCAACCGCTTCTAACCAGTATTCAGCTACGTTAGGAGCCACCCTAGAAATGCCCCTAAATATCTTAGCCCCATTAGCTCGGAGTAGTTCAAAAACAAATTTTCGAGCTACTGATCCCGTGCTTGCTCTAGCAACCCGCTCCAAAACACGTAACATAGCTTGATACACAGCATCGTCTCCACCAATTTGGTCTTGAAATCCCGTTTTCGCTATTAGTGATGCCGGTACTTCACCTTTTAGCCCATGCCCTGATTTCGCGGGTTCAGCCTCAGCACCTCGGCCTCTACCACGGCCACGCATACCACATCCACGTCCTCTAGTGCTCATGACTACGGAATCGACTTAATCTGATTACAAGTTTTATGAATTAGTATATCTTCCATTGTTTTATTACCGGACAGTCTTATGAAAATAGCATTAGAAGTAGTTTTTCGCAAGAAATATTTCTAAAGGTCTCCATTTCTAAAGTTGTATTTCTTAAAACTATCTATCACAGTATTTCATAAGAATTCAAGCAACAATCAGAAAACTTACAGTGCGGATTGGTGCGGGAGACTCGGGTGCCATGCTTTCAGAAAATATATATTATTTTTTTCTAAACCATATTCCAAACCAACTTTTGAAAACAATTTAAACCCATTTCCACAGCTGAGTTTTTGGAACTTAGGCTCTGATACCATAATTGTAACATCCCAAACCCAGCCTAAATGTTTCGACCGGATCTAGTATGTCACAGGGAAAGGTTGTTTGAAAGAACTTTGGATTTTTAAGGATAACATTGTAATTTTGAAAGCTTTCCATTTTGTGCTTCTATCTTGGAAATAACATTTAGTTTAAGGGTTTCTTACTAACTCTTATTTAAAAGAACTATTAGTCGAGAATGGTTTAGGGATTCGAAAAACAAAAATTAGTGGTAATCTGAAACGTGTCATTTTGAAAATGGTGTTGCGATTTTAAGTAAATCTCTTAATTGAGTTGTTAATCAGCTTGTTTTACGCTTGTTAATATTTTGGAAAATATTTATTTATGTTTTTAGAAAAACTTCGGGTTTAGCATTTCATAATATAATAGGAACCGCATTAAATCAAAAACGCAAATTAAAGTTATGGAAGCCTTATTACATAACAAAGTCCCAAATTAAAATAAGTTTAAAGAAGGAAAGAAATGAAATTTATGAAAGAACATGGCAGGCCACCTCGAAGTCCTCCTCGGCTCCAAATCCGCGACTAGGAGTTACCTGTAAGAATAAGCAGAGGGGTGAGTCACCAAGACTCAGTGTGTAATTCCTCTTATGAACATAATTTGGGCCTAAGCCCACAAAAACACATTGGGCCTTAGCCCACACAATATGGCATATTAAAAATGTATGCAATGCAGCCCAACCCAACCTAGTTTTCCATCCTCTAAGTCGCCTGAATCATCCAAGCACCCGAGGCATCAAGCCACTGTGGTTCCAAACCACTGTGGTCCCAAACCACTTGTGACAGAGTCACAGAATATATAAACGTGGGGCCAATCCACTGTGGTCCCAGACCACTGTGACTATCTCCGATAAGTATATGTAGGGCCAACCCACTGTGGTACTAAACCACTGAGATAAGTCACTGATAAATATATGTTTACGTAGTTCCCAACCACTATGGTCTAAGACCACTGTGACAGAAGTCACTAAATCACACTTCCCCTGTCAATCATATCCCACGGCCCATGCAACATATTATCATACTGAGATGAATGCAAACATGCTTTCAATGTACAGCAGACAATTAATTCATACATACATATCATCAAAAGTAAAATCATAGTTGTACTTACCCGATGTCTCCAACCTTACTCACAAGGGTATCTCGACTATCTATATAGTCGTTTCGGCTTTCAGCCAACACAATTATTATCTCAAATTAATAAAGTAAAGTGGAGCAGTATACACCTGATTATACGTAAAACTAGACTCTCTATGTCGACACTCTCACTAGCAGGGATAACAGTAATTTGCTTATCTTAGGTAGACGTCGACTCTCTACCACAGCCCGGCGAAAGGTCTCGAACCGTCAACACCGCATGTCTTTTAAACTTAGGGGCAAAGATTACGGGTTCACCCTTGTCCTTAGAATGATTGGCACTCATATCCATGAAGAAAACTCTTGATCAATACAATACTATAGTAAAATAGGGATTGCCCCAACAAGGGGTTTGATTACGGCAAAGTAATATGAATAGAAGTTAATCAAAAACAAAAGAGGGCTCCTTACCTTAAGAACCCGAATGGAAAGGTAAGACTCGGTAATCAATAGACCTTCAGGCTCTAGACTACAAAATGTTCAGCTTCTTGCCCCACCGAAAAATCGATTGAAGGGGAAACTTTCGGCGACCAACTAGCCCTTTGATTCCTGGGGTTTGGCTTAAATCAAAGAGAAGTCGAATGGAGTCAAGATTTGGCACAAGCAGTAACTAACACCAGGTTTTTTGCTTAAACACTATAACAAGAAGAAATGAAAAGAGAAGAAAATGAATAATTGGGGTTCGGTTAAAGAAGAGATGAGATTAGGAGAGGATTCGGCTAGAGAAAAGAACAAAAAGAAATAAGATGGAAAGAAAAGCAAATGGGTAGGCTGAGGTTCGGCTATGGAGAAAAGAGTGTAGAATAAAAAGAAGAACATGATAGTTGAATGGGAAGAGAAGATAGTGGGAGAGATTCGGCTAACAGCAAGCAAGATAGTTCGGTTATAGAGAAAGAAATGTTTAATAAGAGATGGAAGAGAGGTTCAACTATTCTTTGTTGAAGTAGGAAAGATATACAAAAAGAGAAAAGGAATGGGTGGTGAATTTAGCATAGCTATATGGAAGAGGAGAGAATTGCTTTGTCAACTAACAAGGTGTTTGCCGAAAATGAAGAAAAAGAACAACCATGCACTTCAAGGTTTCGGTTTCTATTATATCCCAAATGGTACATACGACACTCTACTACACCCTTATGACTGAATTACTAAAATGGAAAAGTTTAAGAACCAAAAGAAATTTGACACTCCTCTCTCCCAGCTTAAACCGAACATGCTCACCCACACCTTTCTACAATCGGCCAAACTCCATCTCTTTCTCCACATCCCATGATTTCCTCCTCCATTCACTCCCTATCCACTAATTTAAATCAGTTGACCGATTCAAATTCCTTAAGCACCTCTCCTCTATTCATTTTAAACTTGTTGACTCATTCTACAACCACCATGTAGAGTCCCAGCCGAATACCAACACTCCACCACCTTGAGCACAAAAATAAAGCTCTATATATTACAGATGAGACTCGAACTCCTTCCCCCCTCCTGCTCCCTTGTACGCCAGTCCCTAGCTCCATAAGTGGCGTCACCTTGCCACCACACCACACTGCTTCTTGTGTCAACACACACAAGTAAATATACTTAAAGCCTACTTCCGCTAACTCTCCCCCCTAAAGTGCCCAAAAAGAAAAATTTTTCTAAAGCTCTGGCTCGAACCCAAGCCTCCCCAAGACCCCCAAACACACCAAAATAACATGCTAAACAAGCCAAACACATAGGATAGCATAAAATGCAGAATCCCTAATTCTAGGGTGTTACATGATGAATGAGTGGTTCACTCAATTTGTGAGAAATAATCTGGGTGTTTCACAACCTCTGCCCCCGCCTAATCCCCCTCAGACATCTGCTATGTCACCGACTATGAATTTGAATTTGTTGAATAAGCCTCCGATTGACAAAATTTGTAAGTATGGGGCCAAAGAGTTTAGGGCCACTAGTGATGAAGATGCTGAAAAAGCTGAGCTTTGGTTAGAAAATACTATTCGAGTATTTGATGAGATGTCTTTGACTCCAGAAGAATGTATAAAGTGTGTAGTTTCTTTGTTATGAGACGCGACCTATCAGTAGTGGAAGGCTTTGACTTCTGTGGTACGAATTACTTGGGATTTATTTCAATCTGAGTTCCAAAAAAAATATATCAGTCAGAGATTCATTGATCAGAAATGGAAAGAATTTCTGGAATTAAAGCAGGGCCGCATTTCTTTTACTGAATACGAATGAGAGTTCGCGAGGCTAAGTCAGTATGCCCGAGAATATGTATCATCTGAAGCAATAATGTGTAAGAGATTTGAAGTTGGCCTTAATGAAGATATCTACTTGCTAGTCGAGATTTTGGAGATAAAAGAGTTTGTTGTGATTGTTGACCGAGCGTGCAAAGCTGAGGCACTCGGGAAAGATAAAAGAAAAGCTGAGTCTGAAGCCAGAGATGTGAGAAAGATATTTCCAAGCAAATCATTCCAGTCTGCTTCAAAGAAATTCAGAGATGAACAATGTCATTCGAGAGCTAATGTGGGGCATTCTAGTAGAGATCGAGCTAGATCACATTCGAGTTCTAAGGCTCCAATAACTTCAATGGCAAGTGTTGGAAATGTTCAATCCGAGTGACCTGAATGAAAACATTGTGGTAAAAGACATCCAGGAAGTTGTAGATTGAATGACCGAGCTTGTTTCAGATGTGGATCATTAGACCATTTCATTCATGATTGCCTAGAGTCTGTTGAGCAAGAGACTGCCTGATAGAGCTCGAAACTAACTATTATTTTGACAAAGGCAAGCACACCTATCGAACAGTAGTATAGCTGTGGTGAGTCAGGAATATCGAATCCTTAAGGACTAAAATTACTAGTAATAACTATCTTTTATTAACTAGCCCAATAATTAAGGGATTTATTTTTAATCTAAAATTAACTATCTAATTTAACTAACTAAATGACTATGAATGTAACAAAGAATGAATTGGGAAAATACTTTTGGACAACTTATATGAGATAGGAAATACCTAAGGAAGAATCCATCTAGACTTCACTTATTACTTCGATTCATATGATTTATTCACTTGTCTTAATCTGTAGAAATTCCTATTAATACCTCTTTCGAGGCTACTAACAACTGACTCTAGGTTAATTAATTGAAATCTCTTTCTAATTAAAACCTCTATTATTGTATTAACTCGATCTATGGATTCCATTATTAGATTTGACTCTAATCAAGCAGATGATTTTCGTCGCCTATTTCTAAGGTTGCAATCAACTCCGCTTAATTGTGTTGATCTTCTCTTAAGCAGGACTTTTGCTCCTTGAATAAGCACATTTGACATGAATTAATAACTTTGAATTATCAAAACAAGAATAAAACTCACAATTAAGAATAAGAACAAGTATTTATCTTATAAATCAAACAATAATAAGATTCATCTAGGATTCATCCCTCAAGTATTTGAGAGGTTTAGTTCATCTAATAGAAAGAAACATCATAAAATAGAGAAAACCACAAAACATAATGAAAACCCAAAAACTTCTAAAGAACTTGATGGAAGATCTTGAGATTGATGGAGATCCTTCTCCTAAGCATTCTGACGGCTATCTTGGAGTATTTTTCACCTTCTACTCTGTATCTATTCAATGTCTCCTTTTAGGTTTCCCCCTAAGGTGTTTATATAGGCTTTGGAACACCTCTGTTGGCCCACAGGTAGTTTATTTCGAATAGAACTCTTCTTTGCTGTGACAGGGACACGTTTGTGGTAGATTCCTTCAGCCGTGGTCGATTCTGCTCACCACACACGGTCGTGTGATCTACCCGTGGTTGATAGTCCAGGCCGTGTGATTTCTAATGTAAGTCCGTTTTGTCCTTTTTTGGCCCGTTTCTCATTTTTTTCGACTTCCTAAGCTCTCACGAGTATAAAATATGAAATTAAAGAATTAGGAGCATAGAATTCATCAAATGCAATGGAAACTCATCCAAAATTAAACCAAGCATGAGGTTAAAGTATGTGTAAATTATGGTTTATCCAATATCCCCACACTTAAGCCTTTGCTTGTCCTCAAGCAAAATTCTCAACTTACAATTAAAAATTAACTTCCCTCAATTCATAATTCTCATCAATAATGTCTCATCATAATTCATAAATAATTCATACATGGATAATGTAACTCAAAGAGTTCTAAAGATTCAAACAATCTAAGTCATCAATTTTTATAACACGAAAACATAGGTGTTTCCCCTTACCTAAATAATCACCTCTGATTCAAAACTGACAAGGATTAACGTCCTAGCTAAGGATTCACTCAAATCACTCAAAGTGTTTAAGGTTCAAAATAAAGGACTCCAAAGTCAAACATGAAGAGTTATTACCATAGGCTTGCTTGAAAATCAAATCTCCACCACTATAAAATGAGATGATACACAAATCAAAAGTTCTTTTAAAAGGGTTGTAATGGGGCTTAGGTTAAAGGTGTGGATAAAGGCTAAATTAAAGGTTTAGAATCGAAAACGAATTGAAAATTTACTTAACTAGAATCTATGAACTAATAATTACTAATTACATCAATTGAAAACTTATAATAATAACACGATCTACTTCTCAAAATATGAAATTAATTGCTTAAACTCAAATAATCATAGTACTAATAAAGAATTTCCACTTTTTTTTTAACAATAAGAACATACATGAATATGATGAGTTTAACCTAAAATAGAAAATAGTTAGGCAACTGATCAAATTAGATCTCAATATAAGGGGAGTCAAGAAAATAGAGGAAGTAAAAAATTTAATTTTAGGTTAATATTAAAGGTTAAGTCAAGAAATGGTTTATTAGGATCAAAGGAATTCACTAGGGGTTAATTATGAAGGTAGGCTTTTTGGTGGAATAAGTGGGTTAAATCCTAGGTGCCTTTATCATCTCAGTATATCAAACCAAAGGTGTGGTCTCGACATGCATAATCGAAGCAAGTTTTAGAATAACAAATCAATGTTGACACACTCATAATCAATAAAGTGAGCATGAAAAGATATATGCTCTTAAAGGCTCAAAATCTCACAAAAATTATGGTTTTTGATGTCAACCTTGTAAATTTCAAATTTCAAAGTAATACTTAAGTTTAGGAAAACAACCTAGAAATTTTTAATTCCTAAAATAGACTTATCATGCTTGATTCTCTAATGTCTTAAAGTATAAATCATCAACGCACAATTACCTATGACTTAATCCAAAACATATCAACAAAACTCATAAATCAACAGAAGTTTCATTTTAATAGTAATATGAGAAAATTACTTAAGAACGAGACAAAATTTAGGGATTTTCTAAAACAAGTATTGTTCACACCTCCCCACGCTTAAGATGTATATTGTACTTAATGTAAAAAGATAGTAAGAAAAGCATAAGAGAGGGAAGATAGTAAGAAAAGCATAAGAGAGGGAGAGGAGTGAAACTTCCTGAATTTTGGATAGAGGTAAAGAAAAGAAATGGGAGAAATTTGGGCCGAGTTGGCGGAGGGTATTCCAGCGAAGGTGGATACTAGGGTCGTGGTGTGGTGATTCCCTAGCAGCCTTTTAAACCTAAATCAAAGAAAACAAAATATAATAATATAAATTAAGCACAAGAAAGATAAAGAGAAGGAAAATAAAGGAGAAGAGAAACAAAAAAGAAAAAATAGATAGACTCAAAGGTCCTTGTCCTATCGAGTTGATGAACTGGTCGGCATGAACTTATGTAGATCGATCTCGCACGAGGAGACTGTGCTAGGCTCCTTTCACTTTTTTGACGTGATGATGGTGGTGTAGAGAACGAGTGAGGGAGAGGGAAAAAGGAAAATGAAAGGGGGAAGATGAAAGAAAGAGGAAGGGGTGCGGTGGTTAGGGTTTGGGAGAGGAAGAATTTGGAAACAAAGTGAGAAGAAAGGGGTTTTTAAATAGGATCAGAAACCTGGTTGCTTTCCATGCCTATGTGCAATGGGCGTGTTAGGTCACACGGCTATATTGCATGGCTGTGTGGTGTATCGTTCGATTCTCCCACACCCACGTCCATGTTGATAAATTAGTGTTGACCACGGCCGTATCACACGGTCGTGGCATTTTATCGTCGCCATAGTTTTAGAGAATTTTTGTCCTTGGTTCATACGATCTCTTCCACGTCGGTGTTCAAATCTGTGTCCACAAGGCAACGACCACGCCCGTGTGTAAGGCCTTGTGGTAGGGAAAACTGCGCTTCGTTAATTTGGTTAGTTTTGAGTTAGGTGCTAAAAATAAAAAATATGAAAATTAATAGGGTTAGTGCTCGGGTTGCCTCCCGAGAAGGGCTCGTTTAAAGTCTAAAGCTAGACTTACCTCTCATCCGCGTATTCATGGTGGTTTGAGGAGTTGAAACTCCTCTCCGCTGCTATCAGTTCTAACATTAAAGAAAGGTTTAAGTCGAGTACTATTTAGCTTAAAAGTGCCGAACTTAGGATTATTTACCTCGACTGTTCCGTATGGGAAGACATTGAGTACCTTAAAAGGGATCTCTTCGTTTGTATCAAGGTCTGACGTGGTGATTCGAGGGTCTTTCTTATCTAATAATACCTGATCTCCGATCTTAAACTGGGTTGTCCCATCTTTAAGTTTGACATGGTTTTGCTTTGGTTCTGCTTTGTGTGTTTTTAGTTTCTCCTTGAAATGTGTCTTCCACTCGTCTAGCTCATCAATCCGAAGCCTTCATCCCTCATAAGTTACTTCTTTATTGGCACAAGGTCTAGGATCTAGCTCAGCTGTGTAATTTCATGGTGATTCCTGAAAAGAAGGTTGAACCAAATGGTCCTTAATAGAATTTATGTTCTCACCTTTATTACTTGATGTCCTAGCTGAGTTAAGAGCCTGAAGAGTGATCGTTTCAGTCACACCACAAAGTGTGAGTCACCTATACCAACATCAATTCTAGCTTTAACAATTGCTAAAAAGGGTCTACCTAAAATCAAAGGAATATTATTGTCCTCATCTATGTCTAAAACAACAAAGTCTACTGGGAATATGAATTTATCAATTTTCACTAGTACATCTTCAATTGTAACCCTAAGAATTCTAACAGTTTTATCAGCTAATTGAATGCTCATCCTAGTTTGTTTGGGTTTCCCTAGGCCTAGCGTTTTAAACATTTTATAAGGCATAATACTTATGCTTGCCCCTAAATCAGCTAAAGCATTATCAACAGATAAACTACTAATTAAGCACAGAATTGTAAAACTCCCTGGATCTTTTAATTTTCGTGGTAGTTTATTTTGCAAGACTACTGAGCACACTGCATTTAGCTCCACATGTGACGCCTCGTCTAACTTCCATTTGTTTGTTAAAAGCTCCTTTAAAAATTTTCTTGAATTGGGTATCTGCAAAAGAACTTCAAGAAACGATAAGTTAATATGTAATTTCTTTAGAAGTTTAAGAAATTTACGGAATTATTCATCTATCCAGTCTTTCTTTGTCGCATTGGGATATGACACACGAGGTTGGTACTCTGTAATTACCAATTTTGGTTTATCACGGCTTACCTCAACCTTACCTACCACATTCTCTTGCCTCAGTTTTGGTTCATCTAACCCTTCACTATCGTGAGCAGTTATTGCTTGAAGTTGCTACTTTGTGCTAGTTTCAGTGTTACTTGGAAAGCCACCTTGTGGTCGTTAAGAGATCTGCTTAGCAAGTTGTCCTAATTGGTTCTTGATCCATTGAATCAATGCTTCTTGATTTTTGAGTGCTGTTTCGGTGTTTTGGAAATGGGTTTCTAACACTGCGATGAATTTTGTTAGCATCTCCTCAAGGTTTGGCTTCTTTTCTTATGGGTAGGGTTGCTGTTGAAAGCCTGAGAGGGGTTGTTGTCTCTGATTTCCTTGACCAACCCATGAAAAGTTGGGATGGTTCCTCCAACCTAGATTGTAAGTGTTACTATAAGGGTTATTTTGGAGTTTAGAATTATTACCAATATAGTTCATCTGTTCGCTTTCTATGTCAGGGTTGTAGGATGGATATTCCGTATTGCTCATTCCTCCTCCATTTGTATCGCACTGTGTAACTGGATGTACCTGCGAAAAACCACACAAACCATCAATTTTCTTACTTAAAATTTCTACTTGATTTGATAGTATGGTTACTGCGTCAAGGTTGAAAACACTGGCGACTTTTTTTGGCCTTATCCTTGTAACTTGCCACTGATAGTTATTCAATGACATCTCATCTATAAACTCATGAGCCTCTTTAGGGGTTTTGTTATTCAGGGTTCCACCAGCGGCTGAATCAATTAACTGCCTAGTTGAGGGGTTCACACCGTTGTAAAAGGTTTGAACCTATAGCCACAAGGGTAACCCATGGTGAGGGCACCTTCTCAATAGATCCTTATATCTCTCCCATGTATCGTAAAATGTCTCTAAATACATCTGTACAAAAGAAGAGATATCATTCCTCAACTTAGCCATTTTAGCCCGTAAAATTGTTTTAGCAAAATATTTTACGTCATTTGATCCCATATAGTGATTGATCCTCGTGGTACACTGTTTAGCTTTTTTCCTCAACAAAAAGGGAAACAACCGAAGGTGAATGGCATCATCAGAAATGCCATTAATTTTGAAGGTGTCGCAAAACTCCAAAAAAATTGCCAAGTGATTGTTTGGATCCTCATCCTGTAAACCATCAAACTGAACAAATTGCTGAATCATCTGAATAGTGTTAGGTTTTAGTTCAAAATTATTTGCAGCAATAGCAGGTCTAACAATACTTGATTCAGTTCCTATTAAATTAGGTTTAGCATAATCATACATAGTATGAGGAGCAGGATTTTGATTCACTGGATTTGCTGCAACCACAGGAGGTAGCAAATTATTATCAGCCATCTCTTTGGTATTATTAGTATTGTCCTCTTGCTCTTCTTGTATGTATTGTAGGCTTCGCCTTATTTCTCTCCAATTTCTGCAAGCGATAGCTTCGATATCATTGTCAAAAAGTAATGGTCCTGACGGGTTCCTTCTAGTCATAAACTAGAGTTACCTGCCAGAAGCAAATAAAGGGAAAAGAAAAAATAGTAAAGAAAATAATAAATAAATAAATAAATTACAGAAAGTAAAAAATGGCTAAAGTAATAAAAATTTAGTGTTCCTAATATCTTAGTCCCCGGCAATGGCGCCAAAAACTTGATGGAGCTCAAAACTAACTATTATTTTGACAAAGACAAGCACAACTATCGAACAGTAGTATAGCTATGGTGAGTTCGGAATATCGTATCCTCAAGGACTAAAGTTACTAGTAATAACTATCTTTTTATTATCTAGCCTAATAATTAAGGAGATTTATTTTTAATCTAAAATTAAATAATTAATTTAACTAACTAAATGACTATGAACGTGATAGAGAATAAATTGGGAAAATACTTTTGGACAACTTATATGAGATAGGCAATACCTAAGGAAGAATCCACCTAGACTTCACTTATTACTTCTGATTCATATGATTTATTCTCTTGTCTTAATCTGTAGAAATCCCTGAATTATATTAATACCTCTTTTGAAGCTACTAACAACTGACTCTAGGTTGACTAATTGAAATCTCTTCCTAATTAAAACCCCTATTGTCGCACTAACTTGATCTATGGATTCCCTTATTAGATTTGACTCTAATCCAGTAGATTTTCGTCGACCTATTTCTAGGGTTACAATCAACTCCGCTTAATTGTGTTGATCTTCCCTTAAACAGGGACTTTTGCTCTACTGAATAAGCACATTTGACTTGAATTAATAACCTGAATTATCAAAACAAGAATAAAAACTCACAATTAAGAATAAGAACAAGTATTTATCTTATAAATCAAATAATGATAAGATTCATCTAGGTTTCATCCCCTCAAGTATTTGAGAGATTCAGTTCATACTAATAGAAAGAAACATCATAAAATAGGAAAAACCACAAAACATAATGAAAACCCAAAAACTTCTAAAGAACTTGATGGGAGATCTTCAGTCTTGATAGAGATCCTTCTCCTAAGCTATTCCTGACGGCTGTTTTGGAGTATTTTCTGCCTTCTACTCGGCGTCTGTTCAACGTTTCCTTTTAGGTTACCCTCTAGGGTGTTTATATAGGCTTTAGAACACCTCTATTGGCCCACAGGTAGTTTATTCCGAATAGAACACTTCTTTACTGAGGTAGGGACACGCCCGTGGTGGATTCCTTCGGCCGTGGTGGGTTATGCTCGCCACACACGGTCGTGTGATCTGCTCGTGGTTGATAGTCCAGGTTGTGTAATTTCTAATATAGGTCTATTTTGTCCCTTTTTGGCTCGTTTCTCATTATTTTCGACTTCCTAAGCTCTCCTGGGTATAAAACATGAAATTAAAGGATTAGGAGCATCAAATTCATCAAATTCAATGGAAAATCATCCAAAATTAAGCTAAGTATGGGGTTAAAATATGTGTAAATTATGGTTTATCACTGCCCATAATCCGAGATTTGATAATGCTCCAGTGAGAGGTAGATCTTCCCGAAATGTAAGAAATGTCAATGGTAGTCAGAGAACTACGAGAGATGCTGTTGCGATATCTGAAACTAAAGTGCTTGCCAGAGCGTATGCTATTTGATCTTGGGAGGAAGCTTCATCTCCAGATGTTATAACGGGTACATTTACACTTTATGATACATCTGTGATTGCATTGATAGACCCTAGTTCTACTCATTCATATATACGCATAAACTTAGTATCTAGTAAGACTTTGCCTATAGAGTCTACTGAGTTTGTTATAAAAGTATCGAAGCTCTTAGGTAAAAGTGTCCTGGTTGACAAAGTATGCAAGAATTGTCCATTAATGTTTCGAGATATCTATTTTCTTACTGATCTGATGCTATTACCATTTTATGAGTTAGATATCATTCTGGGTATAGACTGGTTGACATTGCATGATGCTGTTGTGAATTGTAAAAGAAAGACTATTGATTTGAGATATCTGAATGACAAAGTATTTCTGATTGAGTCTAATGATTTGGATTGATTTCCTTCTGTTATATCTGTATTGAAAGCTCAAAGTTATGTGAAAAAGGGATATGAGGCATATTGAGTTATGTGAAAAAGGGATATGAGGCATATTTTGCTTATGTGATTGATTGGAGAGCGTCTGAAAAGAAAGTTGAATCAGTGCCAGTTGTTTGTGAGTTTTCTGATGTGTTTCTTGAAGAATTTCCAGGATTGCCTCCGATACGTGAAGTTGAATTTGGTATTGATTTTTTGCCTGGTACGACACCTATTTCGATAGCTCCGTATAAAATGGCACCAACAGAGTTGAAAGAGTTAAAGTCACAGTTGCAAGAGTTTATTGACAGAGGGTTCGCTAGACCGAGTTTCTCACCTTGGGGTGCTCCTGTTCTATTTGTGAAAAAAAATGACGGCACGATGAGAATGTGCATTGATTATCGTCAGTTGAATAAAGTGACAATAAAGAATAAATATCCGTTGCCCAGGATTAACGATTTGTTTGATCAGCTAAAAGAAGCCACAGTATTTTCAAAGATAGATATGAGATCGGGTTACTACCAGTTAAGGGTAAAAGAATCAAACATTCTGAAAACTGCTTTCTGAAAGAGGTACGAGCATTATGAGTTTTTAGTTATGCATTTCGGATTAACAAATGCTCATGCTATTTTTATGGATCTGATGAACAGAATTTATAGACTGTACCTAGATTAATTTGTGTTGTATTCATTGACAACATTTTGATTTATTCACGGGATGAAACTGAACATGCTGAACATCTGAGAAGAAAAGCAATTGTATGCGAAATTCAAAAAATGTGAATTCTAGTTACGTGAAGTTAGTTTTTTGGGGCATATTGTTTCAGCATTAGGAATATGAGTTGATCTGAGCAAGATTTCTGCTATCCTGGAATGGAAACTTCTGAAAAATGTGTCAGAAGTCCATAGATTTCTGGGACTCGCTGGTTATTATCGTCGATTTGTAAAAGGATTCTTGATGATAGCTACTCCATTAACTAGATTGCTTTAGAAAGATGTGAGGTATGAATGGTTCGATAAATGTCGGAAAAGCTTTGATCGGTTGAAAACTCTGTTGATTGAAGCTCCAATTTTGGTACAACTAGAATCGAGTAAAGAATTCATGATATACAGTGATGCTTCATTAAATGGTTTGGGATGTGTTCTGATGCAAGAAGGCAAAGTCATAGCTTATGCCTCAAGACAATTAAAATCACACGAAAAGAACTATCCGACACACGACCTTGAGCTAGCTGCGATTGTATTCATATTAAAGATTTGGCGACATTATTTGTTCAGTGAGAAATGTCACGTATTTTTAGAGCATAAAAGTTTGAAATATCTGATGACTCAGAAAGATTTGAATCTACGACAAAGGAGATGTTTAGAACTGTTGAAAGACTACGAGCTTGTGTAGATTATCACCCGGGTAAAGCAAATGTTGTTGCCGATGCACTGAGTAGGAAATCATTATTTGCACTACGTGCTTTGAATGCTCAATTAGATCTGTCTGATGATAGTTCAGTGATAGCTGAATTGAAAGCAAAACCATTGTTTTTACAGCAGATAGGTGATGCTCAGAAAGTTGATAATTAAATGTTAGCGAAAGGAGCTCAGTGTAATTCGAACTCTGAATCTAAATTTTGAGTGGATGTTGATGACTGCTTGAAATTTTGAGACCGATTATGTGTTCCGAGAAACTCAGAGTTTATTCAGTTAATTTTGAATGAAGAACATAACAGTCATCTATCTGTTCATCCAGGTAGTACGAAGATGAATCATGATCTGAAGTAACAATATTCGTGGTTCGGTATGAAACGAGATATCTCTGACTTTGTGCCGAAATGTTTAATCTGTTAGCAAGTTAAAGCTAAACATCAGGTTCCGTCTGGGTTGTTACAATCGATTCTGATTCCCGAGTGGAAATGGGATAGAGTAATGATGGATTTTGTTTTTGGATTGCCACTGACTCTGAAAAAGAAAGATGCGATTTGGTTAGTAGTTGATCGATTGACGAAATTTGCCCATTTTATTCCGGTACGATTTGATTATTCACTTGATAGATTGGCTGAGCTTTATATTTCTGATATTGTGAGATTACACGGAGTGCCATTATCCATTGTGTCTGATAGAGATCTGAGGTTTAGTACTACTTTTCACCCGTAGATGGATGGTCAATCTGAGCAGATTATTCAGATTCTCGAGGATATATTGAGATGTTGCATCCTTGAGTTTAATGGTTTGTGGGAACAGTACTTACCACTGATTCAATTTGCATATAATAATAGTTTTCATTCGAGCATTAAAATGGCACCTTATGAAGCTTTGTACGAACGTAAATGTCAAACACCTCTGTATTGGACCGAGATCTGTGAAAATAAGCTACACGGGGTTGATTTGATAAAAGACACTGAATAGAAAGTAAAAGCAATCCGTGACAGTCTGAAAGCAGCATCTGATCGTAAAAGTCTTATGCAAGCTTGAAACGAAAAGAGATTGAATTTCAAATCGGTGACAAAGTGTTCATAAAAGTGTCTCCGTGGAAGAAAGTACTCCGATTCAGACATAAAGGCAAGTTGAGTCCGAGTTTTATAGGACCGTATGAGATCATTGAACGTTTTGGGCCAGTTCTATTGATAAACTATAAAAGTAACATATTTTAATCCCACATTTAGTGTAACATCCTGAAATTGGGCCTAAGAGAATTAAACCCAATGGGCCTTAGGCGTAGTAGTGTTTAAAATTTTTTGGAGAATAGGAGATCGGCTTAAGTGCAAGTTGGACCTTTTAGATAAGTGATTTTGGAAGGTTAGGGGGGCTTCTATGAAGTCCCGGGATCAAATATTAGCTTTGGGGAAATTTTGGTTTTAGCTGAAAAAAACCCCGGAGGTTGGCGGGTAGGCTTTAGGAATAAAATGTGGAGGAAAATGACACAAGTGGAGTGTGTGGTGTAGTGGCAAAGTGATGCCACATGAGAGACAAGGGGGTGACGCCACAAGGAAGGAAGGAGGTCCAAGGTTCTAGTTGTAGCGTTTGCATTCCTTTTAGATTATTTTTATTAAATGAATTTAGACCTTGGCCATAGGGTTATATTTAGTCATGCATGGTTTAAGACACAAGGATCTAGTTGGTAAAGTGGCTAGCAGCGTGGATTATGTTATAAGGAGCTGAGTTCGAATCTCATGAGGAGCAAGGGAGTATTTATTTTGCGGATTGGACGGTAAGAGTTTCAGTTGAATTTAAACTCTACTGACGGAGGGATCCCACATCGGACAGATACAAAGAAGGAAGGTGAATGTAACACCCCAAACCCGGCCCACGAGCCACGGCCAAATTTAGAATGCCACTGCAGAAAACGTTTCAAAAGAATTTCACTTATATAAAAATTTGTTTGTTGTTCATAAAGCATCGTGTGTTTAAAATTCAAAATGAAGTTAAGTTGTTTACAAAATATCCGGATTGAAAACTTTAGTATAGATTTCTAAGACGTGAATTGCTTTTAGAGTTAAAACATTCTCAGTATTAGTTCGATCTTCAATCCATTTTAAACATAGTAAAAATTCCCAAAATACTTTAAGTGGTCCTTATTAAAATAAATAAATAATTAAATGTACTAAAAATATAAAATCGTTATAACAATTAAAACATCTTACGCATGGCCACCTTTGTACCCGCTCCAACTTTGGTCCAAGCTTTATGCATCACCTGCGATGTTTGGTAAAAATTTGGGTGAGTCGAATAGACTCAGTGTGCAATTAGTCCTGATTTCCACCCACATGGGCTTAGCCCACAACCAAACCATATATCATAAAATAATGCAAGTTATCCACATGATTCCATATATTGGGCTTGGCCTATTATCACATTAATCCACATATCAGATAATAAGGCAATTTATCCACATAATTCCACATATTGGGCTTGGCCCATTACCACACCAATCCACACATCATACATGACAATGCAAAGTACACCCAACCCAGCCTAGGGTCCATCCTTTACACACCCCCGTATCCAGCCACCACACACCAGGGGATTACTAAATCACCCTCCAGCCTCTACACACCAATCTGGCAATTAATGCCATCCGCGCTAACTAAATCACAAATAATCCACAACGCGACCTCAGTCAACGTCAATCCATGATGTAGCTCGTAGCTAACATCAAACCACGATGAGGCACGTAGCTGTCACCAACCATGATATGGCACACATCCAATATCAACCACGATGAGGCATAGAGCCACTCATCAATCCACGTGAAATAAATCACAATGATCCACAACGCGACCTCAGTCAGCGTCAATCCACGATGTAGCTCATAGCTAACATCAAACCACGTACTCAAAGTACACCCTGTCCTTCTTTCATATTCATATCCCACCCCATGCACATGCAACATACGATAGTGACTTAATATAATAATGCATGTACATGTTAATCAGGCATTCACTCACATTTCATAGGCATATTCATAGTCTCATCAATAATTAACACTGATCTAATCATCAACATACCCCTTAAGGGTATCTTTTCCATAATTGCCACTACACTTATTAGCACATACATAACACATACGAATATCACATACATAACATATACCCGAAAAATGGTGGGTTAATCACACACCTGATAACTTGAAGTACTACGCCCTCGATCCCGATGCTATCACTGAGTGAAACTATAGCTATCTGTCTATAGTCCTGCCCTACTGCTGGCCCACACCCCGGTGGCCAATCTCGTACTGCAGAGACTGATCTCTTCTTAAACTTAGGGATAGGGATTACCCCTAGTCCTCCTTGACTGGTATCCACATCACTCGTAGAACACTTAATCAGAACATTCGGTTAATCATCAATATACAAGATCTTAATCGAATAAACTACCATATTCTAAACATCCTTACCGAATGATCTAGAATCCCGAAAACCTCTGCTTACTTCTGTCGATTTGCCCCTAAAAGCCAAAGTCAGAATCAGTCACACTAAATACCCAAAATATGGCCTATGACCGAAAGTCAACACTTCCTTACCTTGCAAAAACTAAATCCCGAATCACCACCTGCCCATGAAGTTCACGAAATCCCTGCATGCCATATGTTAGGTTCGGTTTCCATACATAAATCTAGGAAAATGGCCCTTGGCCGAATGCCACTTTGACTTACGCTGATGGATCAAATCCCGAGAGACTCCTCTACTGCTCCCTAACATTGGCTACACACAAAAATACGGGATTATGGCTTGATGCACAATCGGCCATCCTTAGAAATTAAGGCTTAACCATTGATTTCAGCACTCCAATGGAAAGAAACCCATAACCGCTTGCTAGGAAATAAATACTTACCACTACACATTGCTTGAAGAGACTAAAAGAAAGTAGTCAATGACACCACACTAGAAGATTCGACCTCTTGAGAGTCATGAAGAGAAAAGTAAAGAAGAGTTGGGGTTTGAAATAGTTTCGGCAATAGGGGAAAATGAAAGAGAGGTTTCGGCTTTGGTGTTTCTTTAAGGTTTTAAATAAAAGAAAAGAAGGTGATATATTCGGTTATCAAAAGAATAGTTATGGGGTTGAAAGAAAGAAAAAGAATAAGAAGAGGAAGTGGGAAGAATTTCGGCAAGGGAGAGGGTGAAGGAGTTTCGGCCTTAGCAAAATTAATGAAAAAAGGAGAGGAAAAAGAAAGAATTCTCTTCACTCACAATTTTAGCAAAAGATGAACTCTCTCAACTAAAATTTGGCACTTAACCCCTCTACATGACCGAAATTAATCACCACCAAGAGCCCCACATTCGGCCACTACATCTTCTCATATCATATCCCTTTTTCTGCTCCTATTTTCTCTCTTCAATACTCATTCAAAAAGTTTGAATGAGTCCAACCTTTATCCTACTCTTCTAGCCGAAATTTAAAAAGAAAACAAGCCTCATCCTCATCACTTTGAAGTCCTAATGCCGTCCAACATTCCCCCTCTCTATTTTGACGCAAAAGCAAAATAAAACTCCCATAATGCTTCCTCTGCCACTCGAACCTGAGCCCTTCTCCACTTGCTTGAGGCGTCACTTACCAAAGCCCTAAGTGGCGTCTCCTTGCCACTTTACCAAGGCTATTCTTGTGTCATAAATCCCTCACAAAATTTCCTTAAGGCCTTCTTAGCCTAGCTCCCCCCTTTTGACTTGAAATCCAATAATTTCCTCTGACATTCTCCTACATCTTAGGGTTCTCAAAACCCATCCAACCATACACTAAGCCCACTCACACTTGAATTATGCACTAAGCATAACCCTAAAACCCGAATATTACTGGTTCTACCCTCCTTAAAAATAATTTTGTCCTCGAAATTACTTGGCTAAACTAAGCAAGATTACTACTGTTCACTGGACTTCTAAAAGCACCTACCAAAGAGTTTATCTACTACCACCGCTTGCCCTAACGAACTAAGTGCAATCACTTTCCTAGATACCATCTCAACATTCACAATCAAAGTTCCAAGCACCTAACTAGCCTTATAAGAAATGAGCTATCCCTATAACAAACAAAGCAATAAAGGGCATTCCAGAAATAAGGAACGTACCCGATATCACATCCGACACATCTTCCTCCTCGCGACGACTGACTGCCTAAACCAACCTTGGTTGTCTCACATCTGAACCTTCAGCACCTCCGCTTGGTGTTCCATGACCTTTGCCAGAATCATTTCCTCTATGGTTCAGACCACAAACCCTCGTCACTTGCTGACCACCTCTGCCCGGTTGCACATAACCTTGGCCTACTGTCTGAGCCCTATCCATCACTTGAGGACACTTCTTAACCAAATGAGCCTTAGACCCACACTGGAAACATTCTTTGCTATTTCCCCAACAATCTCCTGCATGAGCTCTCCCACACTGAGCACATGTACGACTCCAATTCTCAGCAACTGGTGCAGGTGCATGCATAGAATTCTCAGTCCTTGGTCTTTTCTGAAAATCTCCAGACGATACTGGCGGTCCACCAAAACTCCTCTTGTTCCAGTTCCTATTCTTATCTCAGTTCTGTCTCTCAGTCCTTTTAACTTCCTCAGCGATCCGAGCTTTCTCCACTAGAATAGCAAAGTCTCTCTCTCTTTGCGGAGCAATCAAAACTCGCAGCTCATCCCGCAATCCATCTTCGAATCGGACGCATCTCTCGTAATCAGTAGCCACGATCCCCTTAGCATACTGGCTTAACCGCACAAATTCCACTTCATACTCTACTGCCGACTTGCTTTCTTGTACCAAATTTAGAATCGCCTTTCTTTGCGAGTCTAAATAACTAGCTCCAACGTATTTCCCTTCAAACTTAACCTTGAAATACTCCCAATCCACTCGATCTACAGGGGTACCTTGTCTGACAGTGAGCCACCATCGATACGCCTCATCTCGAACAGCAAGCAAACACCTTTCGGTTTTCCTCCGCCGTGCAGTCTAAATCGTCCATGATCCTTTCGACTGCTTTTAACCAATACTCCACTACATTCGGAGCCACTCTAGACACTCCTCTAAAGACATCGACTCCGTTTGCCCTAAGCCTCTCAGATACTGACTTCCGAGCTCCATTACCCACATTGGCTCCCGCAACTCGCTCCAAAGACTCGTAGCATAGCTGCGACAACTGCGTCATCTCCTCCCCGCATCGATCTTGATCCTCCGCGCCCTTCTTTGGCGGTACATCATTTTGACCCATGGCGGACCCTCTGGTTCAAATCATCATTCTACACCTACCACGTCCACGACGACCACGTCCCCTAGAACTCATGTCTAACGTTGTGATTTAATCGATTAAAAGTTTTATACATTAGTCTTTGTTCCACCGATTAACCGCGAAGAAGTTTTATGTAGCGAGTTTTAGTACTAGTTCTTTCGATCAATCAAAGCTTTCAGCTCAAGTTCACTATTCTAATTCAGAGAATCACATTCATCCATTCACAACATTCAACACACTATTATGGGCATTTTCGTCCATTCCCAACCCAGGGGTATTTTCATCATTTGTCCTACAGGGGTATTTTAGTAATAAATCGGGGTAAATTTGAAAATCTTTACAAATCAAAGGCATTCCAAAATTTTCAAAACTTGTGGGTATTTTGAAATTTTTCACATCAAAGGTATTGCGAAATTTTGGAAATCGGGGTTATTTTGGTAATTTCATAAACCAGAGGTAATTTGGTAAATTTCTAAATCAGGGTATCTTGATATTTTGAAAAGTAGGGTTTTTGGTATTTTATAAGGTAAGAATATTTCAGTAAAAGTTGGGGGTAGTATGGAAATTTTTTATAAACCAAGGGCATTTTAGTAATTTACAACCGTAGGGGTATTTGGGTAATTTCGTAAATCGAAAATAATTTGAAAAAAAACGTCTTTCAAAATCTAATTTAGTGTTTACAAATCAAAGGGTAATTTGGTGATTTAAAACTAAGGTTTTTTTTTTTTAAAAAAAATAGTATGGCTAGTCCCTTTCGGGTTTTAATTCTTGGGTTTAGCCGGTGACAAAGTCCTCTTGGTTAGGGTGAACGGTCTCTACGCACCAGGTAGAATTCAAGTAAAGAGGAGGTGAGTCACTAGGACTGCTTAAATACTAAGCTCTTACCAAATCCACTCCTAGACATGCGTACAACTATTGCCACACCCTAACTCGGCGACTTACTTCACAGGTTTGTTCGGTTGTTCTTAAGTCTTATGTATCTTGTGTTGGAGTAGACTAATCCTAGGGTTCAACAGCCCTAATATACTAATCTACGATCCCATATGCCCATCAAATTCACATAAACAAATCACTTCAGTAGCTAGGGGTACTTACCTGGTGGACTTCGGGCCGGAGATACAGGTGCCATGCCAGAATAAACCTGAAAAATTTCATAAAAGTCCATATTTTTGAAAGCCCATCTTTGAAAAATATTTTTGGGCCCAAAACCCTCAAAGCTGAGTTTTGAACCGGGCTCTGATACCAAACTATAACACCCCAAACCAGGCCCATGAGCCATGGCCGAATTTAGAATGCCACTGCGGAAAACGTTTGAAATGAATTTCACTTATATAAAAATTTGTTTGTTGTTCACAAAGCATCGTGTGTTTAAAATTCAAAATGAAGTTAGGTTGTTTACAAAATATCCGGATTGAAAACTTTAGCATAGATTTCTAAGACGTGAATTGCTTTTAGAGTTAAACAATTCTCAGTATTAGTTCGATCTTCAATCCATCTTAAACATAGTAAAAATCCCAAAATACTTTAAGTGGCCCTTATTACAATAAATAAATAATTAAATGTACTAAAAATATAAAATACGTATAACAATTAAAACATCGTCTGCATGGCCACCTTTGTACCCGCTCCAACCCGGTCCAAGCTTTATGCATCACCTGCGATGTTTGGTAAAAATTTGGGTGAGTCGAACAGACTCAGTGTGCAATTAGTCCACAGATTTCTACCCACATGGGCTTAGCCCACAACCAAACCATATATCATAAAATAATTCAAGTTATCCACATGATTCCATATATTGGGCTTGGCCTATTATCACATTAATCCACATATCAGATAATAAGGCAATTTATCCACATAATTCCACATATTGGGCTTGGCCGATTACCACACCAATCCACACATCATACATGACAATGCAAAGTGCATCCAACCCAGCCTAGGGTCCATCCTTTACACACCCCCGTATCCAACCACCACACACCAGGGGATTACTAAATCACCCTCCAGCCTCTACACCAATTTGGCAATTAATGCCATCGACGCGAACTAAATCGTAAATAATCCACAATGTGACCTCAGTCAACGTCAATCCACGATGTAGCTCGTAGCTAACATCAAACCACGATGAGGCACGTAGCCGTCACCAACCACAATATGGCACACAGCCGATATCAACCACGATGAGGCACAGAGCCACTCATCAATCCACGTGAAGTAAATCACAATGATCCATAATGCAACCTCAGTCAACGTCAATCCACGATGTAGCTTATAACTAACATCAAACCACGTACTCGAAGTACACCCTGTACTTCTTTCATATTCATATCCCACCCCATGCACATGCAACATACGATAGTGACTTAATATAATAATGCATGTACATGTTAATCAGGCATTCACTTACATTTCATAGGCATATTCATAGTTTCATCAATAATTAACACTGACCTGATCATCAACATACCCCTTAAGGGTATCCTTTCCATAATTGCCACTGCACTTATTAGCACATACATAACACATACGAATATCACATACATAACATATACCCGAAAAATGGTAGGTTAATCACACACCTGATAACTTGAAGTACTACGCCCTCGACCTCGATGCTATCACTAAGTGAAACTACAGCTATCTGTCTATAGTCCTGCCCTGCTGCTGGCCCACACCCCGGTGGCCAATCTCGCACTGCAGTGACTGATCTCTTCTTAAACTTAGGGATAGGGACTATCCCTAGTCCTCTTTGACTGGTATCCACGTCCATCATAGAACACTTAATCAGAACATTCGGTTAATCATCAATATACGAGATCTTAATCGAATAAACTACCATATTCTAAACATCCTTACCGAACGATCTAGAATCCCGAAAACCTCTGCTTACTTCTGTCGATTTGCCCCTAAAAGCCAAAGTCAGAATCGGTCACACTTAAATACCCAAAATATGGCCTATGACCGAAAGTCAACACTTCCTTACCTTGCAAAAACTAAATCCCGAACCACCACCTGTCCATGAAGTTCACGAAATCCCTGCATGCCATATGTTAGGTTCGACTTCCATACATAAATCTAGGAAAATGGCCCTTGGCCGAATATCACTTTTACTTACCCTGATGGATCAAATCCCGAGAGACTTCTCTACTGTTCCCTAATGTTGGCTACACCAAAAACACGGGATTATGGCTTGATGCACAATCGGCCATCCTTAGAAATCAAGGCTTAACCATTGATTTTGGCACTCCAATGGAAAGAAACTCATAACCGCTTGCTAGGAAAGAAATACTTACCGCTACACGTTGCTTGAAGAGACTAAAAGAAAGTAGTCAATGGCACCACACTAAAAGATTCGGCCTCTTGAGTGTCATGAAGAGAAAGGTAAAGAAGAGTTGGGGTTTGAAATAGTTTCGGCAATAGGGGAAAATGAAAGAGAGGTTTTGACTTTGGTGTTTCTTTAAGGTTTTAAATAAAAGAAAAGAAGGTGGTATATTCGGCTATCAAAAGAACAGTTATGGGGTTGAAAGAAAGAAAAAGAATAAGAAGAGGAAGTGGGAAGAATTTCGACAAGGGAGAGGGTGAAGGAGTTTCGGCCTTAGCAAAATTAATGAGAAAATGAGAGGAAAAAGAAAGAATTCTCTTCACTCACAATTTTGGCAAAAGATGAACACTCTCTTAACTAAAATTCGGCACTTAACCCCTCTACATGACCGAAATTAATCACCACCAAGAGCCCCACATTCGGCCACTACATCTTCTCATATCATATCCCTTTTTTGCTCCTATTTTCTCTCTTCAACACTCATTCAAAAAGTTTGAATGAGTCCAACCTTTATCCTACTCTTCTAGCCAAAATTTAAAAAGAAACTAGGCCTCATCCTCATCACTTTGAAGTCCTAATGCCGTCCAACACTCCCCCTCTATATCTTAACGCAAAAGCAAAATAAAACTCCCATAATGCTTCCTCTGCCACTCGAACCTGAGCCCTTCTCCACTTTCTTGAGGCGTCACTTACCAAAGCCCTAAGTGGCGTCTCCTTGCCACTTTACCAAGGCTATTCTTGTGTCATAAATCCCTCACAAAATTTCCTTAAGGCCTCCTTAGCCTAGCTCCCCCTTTTTGACTTGAAATCCAATAATTTCCTACAACATTCTCCTACATCTTAGGGTTCTCAAAACCCATCCAACCATACACTAAGCCCACTCACACTTGACTTATGCAGTAAATGCATAACCCCTAAAACTCGGATATTACAGTGAAGAGCTAGCTATATAAAGAGCATTCCAGGAGGAGAGTTAACATACCTAGTTGGCGTTGGACGTATGAGTGTTCGGAGCGCGATTTAGCAGCTTCAGACTCCTATCAGGTGTGTAACTCTCTCTACTCTAGTTGTAGAGCGGCAAATGTCGAAGTGCCAGTCACGGCAATAGTAGCCACACGAGCGTGCGAACGCACGTGTAGGGCTTCGACGCGATAGTTGAGGCCATCAGTAGTATTCTTGTGGGTTGAAATGCTTGGTAATGTAATGGGCCAAAGTAGGCCCAATGGGCCTATAGGCCCAATAAAATAAATTGTATGATGATGTAGTATATAGTGAAATAGACTAAGTGGAACTTATATACGTGGCTAGATTTGTGTCAAGTGGGCCACACGAGCGTGTGGGTCCGAATGGGCCGAAATCAGGTTTTAGGCCCAACAGTCTAGTAGAGACCGAAAATGGTAGTTGAGTCGCTCAAGGCGACACTGGGCCTTCGAAAAGGCCATTCCAAGTACGAAATTATGAAAATACCCTTGGTGGGTAAATTACAAAAATACCCTTGGTGGGTAAATTACGAAAATACCCTTGGTGGGTAAATTACAAAAATACGCTTGGTGGATAAATTACGAAAAATACCCTTAGTGGGTAAATTACAAAAATACCCTTGGTGGGTAAATTACAAAAATACCCTTGGTGGGTAAATTACAAAAATACCCTTGGTGTGTAAATTACGAAAATACCCTTGGTGGATAAATTACGAAAATACCCTTGGTTGGTAAATTACAAAAATACCCTTGGTGGGTAAATTACGAAAATACCCTTGGTGGGTAAATTACTAAAATACTCTTGGTAGGTAAAATTATTTGTTATACCCTTAGAGGTTGGTTAGATTGATTATCTCAGTATATTATTATTCGATTATGATGGTAATTCATTTCATCGTTATTTGATATATGATTTGCATACATGTCACACTGCATACACGAATTATTATGTCATATTGCATGGGTATGATGAGAGAAGGGGGAAGATTGATATCTGTGACTTTGGGTCACCAATGGTTTGGCACCACCAGTGGTTTGGTACCACAATTGATATTCGTGACTTTGGGTCACCAGAGGTTTGGCACCTCATAGCGACTCGTCCCAGTGGCTTAGCACCACAAGAGGTTGGCCCTATATTTGATAAAGCAGGATTATCGCCATGATTTGGTATCACAACGGGGTTGGCCCCACATGGATTATTCATGACTTTGGGTCACCAGTGGTTTGGCACCACCAGTGGTTTGGTACCACATTATATTGATATCAGTGACTTTGGGTCACCAGTGGTTTGGCACCACCAGTGGTTTAGTACCACACTGGGTAGAATCAGGAGTTTCGGATGGTTAGGTTTTGGGTTGCATAACATGCATATTTTCATATGAAATTGTGTAAGGGTTTAACACTCGTTGGATGGGGATTTACACACTAAGTCTCGATGACTCACCCCTTAGTTAAATTTTGCAGATAATCATTAGATCGCGGATTTGGGAGCTGAGGTGGACTCGTGGAGGCCATACATATGTTTACTCGTAAATTCGTTTCTTTTATTTGGACTTATTTCTATTTGGGTTTTTGTTCTGTAATAAGGCCTTGGGTATTTTATTTGGTTTCAGCTTTCAATTTGGTTATTGGTTATTATTAAATGATCAATATGGGATTTTCCTAAAATGATAATAAACCATTTCTTATTCAAAATTACTTAAACTCAATTTTTCACAACAACTATAAAGAATACAAGCTTTTTTTTAACGAACGCATAGTTTTTAGACATTTCTTTCATGTGACATGCCAGATCCGGTCGTAACATTTAGGCCGGGTTTGGGGTGTTACAATTATGGTATCAAAGCCTAGGTTCAAAAACTCGACTGTGGGTTTGGGTTCAAAAATGTTTTCAAAGGATGGTTTAGAAAATATATATATATCTCTTTTTTGTAAGTATGGCACCCGAGTCTCCGGCACTAAATCCGTAAGTTTCCTTTTTACTATATTCTGTTATATGCTGAATGATTGTATTTATTCTGTGATGTGTGGATGTGATATAGGAATTGTATGTATGTGTGAAAAATATCTATTTGCTTCGGTGGTAGATAGTTGGTTATGTGAAGGGGTTCCAAGATTTAGTTAGAAAGTATATTAGTTTAATTAAGATCAGAGTGCGCAGCAAGAGCGTAGTGTGGTAGGTTAGGATGTGTGACTGTTAGTTAGTTGGAAATTTCGAGGACGAAATTTCTTTAAGGAGGGTAGATTTGTAACATCCTGAAATTGGGCCTAAGAGAATTGAGCCCAAATGGGCCTTAGGCATTGTAGTGTTTAAAATTTTTTGGAGAATAGGAGATCGGCTTAAGTGCAAGTTGGACCTTTTAGATAAGTGATTTTGGAAGGTTAGGGGGCTTCTATGAAGTCCCGGGATCAAATATTAGCTTTGGGGAAATTTTGGTTTTAGATGAAAAAAACCCTGGAGGTTGGCGGGTAGGCCTTAAGAATAAAATGTGGAGGAAAATGACGCAAGTGGAGTGTGTGGTGTAGTGGCAAAGTGATGCCACATGAGAGACAAGGGGTTGACGCCACAAGGAAGGAAGGAGGTCCAAGGTTCTAGTTGTAGCGTTTGCATTCCTTTTAGATTATTTTTATTAAATGAATTTAGACCTTGGCCATAGGGTTATATTTAGCTGCACATGGTTTAAGACCTAAGGATCTAGTTGGTAAAGTGGCTAGAAGCATGGATTATGTTATAAGGGAGCCTGAGTTCGAATCTCATGAGGAGCAAGGGAGTATTTATTTTGCGGATTGGACGGTAAGAGTTTCAGTTGAATTTAAACTCTACTGACGGAGGGATCCCACATCGGAAAGATACAAAAAAGGAAGGTGAAGAGCTAGCTATATAAAGAGCATTCCAGGAGGAGAGTTAACATACCTGGTTGGCGTTGGATGTATGAGTGCTCGGAGTCCGATTTAGCAGCTTCAGACTTCTATCAGGTGTGTAACTCTCTCTACTCTAGTTGTAGAGCGACAAATGCCGAAGTGCCGATCACGGCAATAGTAGCCACACGTGCGGCCTTGCGTGTAGGGCTTCAACACGATAGTTGAGGCCATCGAGTAGTATTCTTGTGGGTTGGGGCTGCTTGGGCCGCGATGGGCCGAAGTAGGCCCAATGGGCCTATTGGCCCACTAGAATAAATTGTATGATGATGTAGTATATAGTGAACTAGACTAGGTGGAACTTATATACGTGGCTAGATTTGTGTTAGGTGGCCCACACGAGCGTGTGGGCCCGAATGGGCCGAAATTAAGTTTTAGGCCCAACAGTCCGGTAGAGACCGAAAATGGTAGTTGAGTCGCTCAAGGTGACACTGGGCCTTCGAAAAGGCCATTCCAGGTACGAAATTATGAAAATACCCTTGGTGGGTAAATTACAAAAATACCCTTGGTTGGTAAATTACGAAAATACCTTTGGTGGGTAAATTACGAAAATACCCTTAGTCGGTAAATTATGAAAATACCCTTGGTGGGTAGATTACGAAAATACCCTTGGTGGGTAAATTATGAAAATACCCTTGGTGGGTAAATTACGAAAATACCCTTGGTGGGTAAATTACGAAAATACCATTGGTGGGTAAATTACGAAAATACCCTTGGTGGGTAAATTACGAAAATACTCTTGGTAGGTAAAATTACTATTATACCTTTAGAGGTTGGTTAGATTGATTATGTTGTATATTATTATTCTGATTATGATGGTAATTCATTTCATACGTTATTTGATATATGATTTGCATACATGTCATACTGCATACACGAATTATTATGTCATATTGCATGGGTATGATGAGAGGAGGGGGAAGATTGATATCTTTGGCTTTGGGTCACCAATGGTTTGGCACCACCAGTGGTTTGGTACCACAGTTGATATTCGTGACTTTGGGTCACCAAAGGTTTGGCACCTCATAGCGACTCGTCCTGCTGGCTTAGCACCACAAAGGTTGGCCCCACATTTGATAAAACGGATTGTCGCCAGTGATTTGGTATCACAACGTGGGTTGGCCCCACACATGGATTATTCATGACTTTGGGTCACCAGTGGTTTGGCACCACCAGTGGTTTGGTACCACATTATATTAATATCAGTGACTTTGGGTCACCAGTGGTTTGGCACCACCAGTAGTTTGGTACCACACGGGGTAGAATCGGGAGTTTCAGATGGTTAGGTTTTGGGTTGCATGACATGCATATTTTCATATGAAATTGTGTAAGGGTTTAACACCGTTGGATGGGGATTTACACACCGAGTCTCGATGACTCACCCTTAGTTAAATTTTGCGATAATCATTAGATCATGGATTTGGGAGCTGAGGTGGACTCGTGGAGGCCATATATATGTTTAGTCATAGATTTGTTTCTTTTATTTGGAGTTATTTTTATTTGGGTTTTTGTTATGTAATAAGGCCTTGGGTATTTTATTTGGTTTCAACTTTCAATTTGGTTACTGCTTATTATTAAATGATCAATATGGGATTTTCCTAAAATGATAATAAACCGTTTCTTATCCAAAATTACTTAAACTCGATTTTTCACAACAACTATAAAGAATACAAGCTTTTTTTTAACGAACGCATAGTTTTTAGACATTCCTTTCATGTGACATGCCAGATTCGGTCGTAAAGTTTAGGCCGGGTTTGGGGTGTAGTATGCTTTTGGATGAATTGATCCTCGATTTATGTAAAAAGGTGCTCTTAATCCTTTCTTTTCATGTCTTATACTGAGGAGAACACCTAAGGATAAAAAGAACATAAAACGAGCTTAAAACGGACCAAATTGGGCCAACCCAAGAAGTCGACACGGCCTGGGCTTTATTCCACATGGTCGTGCCTTGCTATCCACCTAGAACACGGCGTGTCACCAATTTACATGGTCGTGTCTCATCGACAAAAAGCCTAACACGGCCTATCCTCGATTTGCATGGTTGTACCCTAATCGATAGGCCCGAAGCACGGCCTGTCCTTCGACTTGCACGGGCGTGCCACGACCGTGCCTAAATCAACAGAATAGAGACACGGGCTGAGCCTCAATTTACACGGGCGTGCCTTAGTCGTGCCCCTACTGCGGGAAAGAGCAAATTCACTTGGAATAGGATGCTTGGAGCCTAAGAAACGCAATCTTAAGTCTACTCAAACACCTAAGACAAATTGTACATAAATTATGAGTACTTAGGAGATAAGTAAAGCATCCCAAAAGTCTATAAAAACACCCTAAGGCGGCTATTCAAGGGGTCGATCATTGAGCAGAGTTTTCTGCCAAGCCTTTCTCATTTAGGGATTGTCTCGAAGATAGCCAATTGATCCATCTTGAAGAGTCGGAGTTCTACTCAAGACGGAGGGTCTCCTCTTCAATTCCTTCAGGGGGTTTTAGGGATTTCATATGTTTTGTTTTATCTTTTCTCTTGAGATGTTTTCTTGTTTAGTTATGAACTAAACCCCTCAGATACCTGAAGCGGATAAAACCTACAATGGATTTTGTTATTTAAATCTTTTGGTTTATATGATAAATACTTAGTTTGTTCTTAATTATGTTGCTTAAATTTATCTGATGTGCTTAGGTGGAGGAGGATTAGACCCTGCCTAAGAGTAGATCTAGCATAATTAAGCAGAATGGATCGGGTGCCTAGAGATAGGGTTACGAGATTTTTTCAGATGAGGGTGAAACATAATATGGGAGTCCATTGATTGATTTACTGCTTCCTTAGGGTGTTATTATAAGAGAAAGAGAGTTCCACTAATTAACCTAAGGTTAGACGTTATTCACTTTGAGAGAAGGTTTAATATAGGTTAGGGAGTCTCACGGATCAAGCTAAGTAAAGAAATCATATGAATTGAAAAGGTAGATAATAAGTGAAGTCATGGGTGAATTCTTCCCGAAGGTATCGTCTTTATCAATTGAGTTTTCTTCAAAGTCTTTTCCAAAAGTTTCATTCTTTTGTCTTTGCATTTAAGTTTAAGTATTTCATTTGTTTTAGATTAATAAACCAATTACTCCATATTTTAGGCTAAATAATAGAAAGAAAGTGAGTAGTAGTACTTTTGGGTTCCTTGGGTTCGATAAGATATTCTTGCCTGAGCTATACTACTGTTCGATAGGTGCGCTTGCCTCTATCGTTGTCGCAATCGATCTGAGTTCGATCACTCTTTTATAAATATTAAAACTAGACTATTTTATGGCGATCAAGTTTTTGGCGCCGTTGCCGGGGACACCTAAAATATTAAGAAAACTCTATTTCTATTACTTTAGCCATAATTTTTATTTTTAATTTCTCTTATTTTTATACATATATTTTTATTTTTCTAAATTTCTTCCTTTCTTTTCATAGCGGTACATCTAGTTTATGAGTAGAAGAAATCCGAGAGGACCATTAGAATCTGAAAGTGACATTGAAGCTACCGCTTGCAAAAATCACAGAGAAATTAGATGAGCCCTAGACTATCAAAGAGGAGAACAACAAGGATCCAATACTATTGAAGGGATGGACAAAAACAATCCATCGCTAAATGTGCAAGAACAGAATACTCCGCGTACTATGTATGATTATGCTAAACCTAATTTAACAGGAGCAGAATCTAGTATTGTTAGGCCCGTTATAACATCTAATAATTTTGAATTAAAGCGTAACACAATACAAATGATTCAAAAATTTATTCAATTTGATGGTTTGCAGGATGAAGATCCAAACACTCATATATCCAAATTTTTAGAATTCTGTGATACCTTCAAAATAAATGGCGTTTCTGACGATGCCATACGTCTTTGGTTATTTCCTTTTTCATTAAGGAATAAAGCAAAGCAGTGGTTGAACTCGTTACCACGAGGGTCAATCACCACATGCGATCAAATGACCGAAAAATTTCTTTTAAAGTATTTTCCACCAGCTAAAACGGCTAAATTTAGGAATGATATATCTTCTTTTGTGCAGAATGACGCAGAAACATTATATGATGCATAGGAAAGATATAAGGATCTCTAAGGAGATGTCCACACCACGATTACCTTTGTGGCTTCAAGTCCAAACTTTTTACAAGGTGTGAATTCTCCAACAAGGCAAATGATTGATTCATCGATCGGTGGAACTACGAATAATAAAACTCTGGCGGCTTACGATTTTATTGAGGAGATATCGTTGAACACCTATCAATGGCAAATTACAAGGGCTAAACCGACAAAATCACTTGGATTTTTAACATAGACGCAGATGACAATGTTGTCAACACAAATGGAGTTAATGAATAAAAAGCTTGATAATTTATGTTCTTCACAGGTACATCCAGTCATGCAATATGAAGCGAGCGAGAATGAGGCAAATTCTGAGTACCCACTTTACCAACCAGGAGCAGAAAACAAGCAGACAAACTATGTAGGTAACAATTTCAGATCTAATAATAATCCTTATAGTAACACTTACAATCCAGGTTGGAAGAACCACCCAAATTTTTTGTGGGGAGTACAAGGAAATCAAAGGTAGCAACCTCTTCCAAATTACCAAAATCAGCCTTATCCACAGGAAAAGAAATCAAACCTTTAAGAGATGCTGACAAAATTTTTGGCAGCTTCAGATTCTCATTTTCAAAAGGCTGAAGAGACACTTGATGAACAACAAAGATCAATCGAGGGAATTAAGACTCAGGTAGGAGAAATCATTACGCCGGCTGGACTACTTATTGAGATATTATGTGAAATACGGACAGAGATTTTCTCCAAAGGCGCACATCAGGTAAAGGTAGTTACACTAAGGAGTGGCAAAGAGCTAATTGAACCACAAAAAAAGATACCACATGAAGTTACCAAGAAAAAGAGTGTAGAAGATGAGAACGATGATCCATTACCTACAGAGAATAAAGCACAAATTCCATATCCAGCAAAATTAAAGAAAGAACAATTGGATACTCAATATGGTAAGTTCCTCAAACTCTTTAATCAAATACACATTAACTTACCTTTTGTTGAAGCTATTTCACAGATGCCGAAGTATGTGAAATTCATAAAGGAACTCCTCACGAACAAAAGGAAGATTGAAGAAGTATCAATGGTGGAGCTTAATGAAGAGTGTTCAGCCCTTCTCCAAAATAGACTACCACAGAAGTTAAAAGATCCAGGGAGTTCCACTATTCCTTGCTTAATTGGTAGTTTAAACATTAAAAAAGCATTAGCGAACCTAGACGCTAGTATCAATTTAATGCCTTACAAATTGTTTAAACAAACTAGATCTTGGGGAACCAAATCCGGGAGGATGAGTATTCGATTAGCTGATAGATCTATTAAATATCCTAGAGGAATTATTGAAGATGTCTTGGTAAAAATTGATAAATTTATTTTCCCTGTTGATATCGTTGTATTAGACATGGATAAAGACATTAATGTTCCTTTAATCCTAGGGCGTCCCTTTTTAGCCACTACTAGAGCTATTATTGATGTAGGTGATGGTAAACTAGCACTGAGAATAGGTGATGAAGAAATTATCTTTCAACTTTGTGATGCCATGAGATATTCTAAAGAACAAGATGACTCCTGTTATTTTGTCGACACTACTGATCATATTATTAAAAATTCATTACAGGAAATTATACAGGATGACACGATGAAACTGTGCCCGGATCAAGAAGAGGGGGAAGAAGATAGAGACAATGAGTCGAATCTGAATACTTCATCATTTCAATAAAGGAAAGAAGAAAGCATTGAGAATGATAAAGGACTAAAACAAAAAACCTCCATCAAAGAGCCGCCCAAATTGGAACTCAAATAGTTACCAACACACTTAGAATACGCATTTCTTGGGGACAATTTTATGCTACCAGTAATCATCTCTTTAGAATTAGAATTCAAGGAAAAAGAGGAGCTGATAAAGGTACTAAGAGAACACAAGAAAGCCATAGCCTGAAAAATTTTTGATATCAAGGGAATAGGTCCCACATTCTGCACCCACAAAATTTTAATGGAAGAAGAATATAAACCATGTGTGCAACCTCCAGAGATGGTTAAACCCCAACATGAAAGAAGTGGTCAAAGCCGAGGTAATTAAACTTCCGATCATGTGAATAATTTATCCTATTTACGGCAAAGACTTGGGTAAGTCCTGTGCGGTAGTTCCAAATAAAGGAGGAATGACCTGTAGTACCCAATGAAAAAATGAGTTAATTCCCACAAGAATAGTTACAGGATGGAGAGTCTGCATAAACTATAGAAAGTTGAATGATGCCACCAGAAAAGATCATTTTCCTTTACCTTTCATAGATCAAATGCTAGAAAGATTATCCGGACATATGTACTAGTGCTTACTGGATGGACTCTCCAGCTACTTTCAAATCCCCATAGCCCCTGAAGACCAAGAGAAGACAACATTTACATGCCCATATGGTACGTTTGCTTATCGTAGAATGCCTTTCGGATTATGTAATGCTCCTGTTACTTTTCATCTTTGCATGTTGGCAATTTTTGACGAACTAGTTGAGGACATCATGGAGGTATTTATGGATTATTTCTCAGTATTCGGTAATTCTTTCCATCTGTGCCTTAAAAATTTAAGGTGAGTTCTAACGAGATGTGAAGAAACAAACCTTGTTTTGAATTGGGAGAAATGCCACTTTATGGTTAGAGAAGGAATTGTATTAGGACATAAGATTTCTAGTGAAGGAATTGAGGTAGATAAAGCAAAAATTGAAACCATAGAAAAATTACCCTAGCTCACCAAGGCTATTAGAAGCTTTTAGGACTTGCGTGTTTTTATAGAAGATTTATTAAAGACTTTTCTAAAATAGCTAAGCCTTTGACAAAATTACTAGAAAAAGATGTTCCTTTTAATTTCAATCGGAATGTTTAGATGTATTCAATGTCCTTAAAGATAAATTAGTAAATGCACCGATCATAGTTGCACCCGATTGGAACTTACCCTTTGAATTAATGTGTGATGCAAGTGACTTTGCGAAGAGGGTGCGCTTTTGGGACAATGAAGAAACAGAATTTTCAGCCAATCTACTACGCTAGTAGAACATTAACACTTGTGCAAGAAAATTACACCATGACTGAGAAAGAATTGCTAGCTGTAGTTTTTGCTTTTGACAAATTTAGGCAATATCTAATATTATCTAAAGTTGTCGTTTACACTGACCGTTCGGCTCTTCGTTATCTTTTAAACAAACCTGATACAAAACCTACACTCATACGATGGATCTTACTTTTATAGGAATTTGACTTGGAAATACAGGATAAGAAGAGAGCCGAGAATCTCGCGACAAATCACCTTTCAAGACTCGAAAATCTGCACACCAAAGAGCTTGATGAACATGAAATAAATGATTCCTTTCCCGAAGAATAGCTCTTCTCTACAACACATTCTAAAGTACCCTGGTTTGAAAATATTGCGAATTATTTAGCAGCTAACATCTTACCAAGAAAATTAAAACATCACCAAAAGAAGCGATTCTTTCTGATGTGAAAAATTATTTTTGGGAAGATCCTTTCTTTTCGCATATGTGCGATCGTAATTCAAGATGCATTACAAAGACAGAGGCGAGCAAAATCCTGGAACATTGTCACTCAGGACCATCAGGAGGACACTATAGTGGTATTAAGACAGCACACAAAATACTCGAATCCGATTTTTACTAGCCCACTCTATTGAAAGATGCCAACAGGTATGTTACCTCGTGTGACAAATGCCAAAGAACAAGTAATATCTCTAAACGTGATGAAATGCCTCAAACATATATGTTGTCATGTGAAATATTTGATGTATGGGGTATAGATTTTATAGGACCATTCCCTAGTTCCTTTGGACATAAATACATCCTAGTAGCAGTTGATTACATGTCAAAATGGGTAGAAGCGGAAGCCTTACCTACCAATGATGCTAGGGTAGTAGTTAAATTTCTCAAGAAACTATTTTCCCGATTCAGGACACCCAGAGCCATCATTAGTGATAGGGGTACTCATTTTTGTAATACACAATTTGAAAAAGTTCTAAAAAAATATGGAGTATACCACAAAATAGCCACCCCATATCATCCTCAAACTAGTGGGCAAGTTGAGGTAGCAAACTGAGAGCTTAAGCGCATTCTAGAAAAAATGGTTGAATCAAATAGAAAAGATTGGGTAGTTAAAGTAGATGATGCTTTATGGGCTTACAGAACATCATTCAAAACACCTCTAGGGACATCCCTATACAAGCTCGTATATGGGAAAAGCTGTCATCTACCATTCAAGTTAGAACACAAAGCTTTCTGGGCAATAAAATTTTTAAATACTGACCTCGAACTTGCAGGAAAGAAATGAATGATGTAGATAAATGAGCTGGAGGAATGGATAATAGAAGCCTATGAGAACTCAAATCTATACAAAGAAGCAACAAAGTGACGTCACGATGCTCGCCTCAAGCGATCAAAACATCTCAAAGTAGGGGACCTAGTCCTACTATACAATTTAAGGCTTAAACTATTCCCTGGGAAGCTAAAATCTAGATGGTCAGGACCATTCATGATCAAAACAATATTTCCATATGGCACCATTGAAGTAACTCATCCCACTAAAGGCACATTCAAGGTAAATGGTCATCGAATTAAAATTTATAATGGTGCAGATTTTGGACATACGAGAGAGAAGTTTATGCTCCATGACCCTTCCTTTAGAACTGAAAATAGGGAGAGTCTAGCTTAAGACTATAAACGAGCGCTTTTTGGGATGCAACTCGAACGCTAAACGCATTAACATTGTTTTGTAAAGTCTAACAAAAATGCAGGATCATTAACACGGCCTGTAACACGAGCATGCCGATGACCGTGTACAAACAGGGAAAAACCTCTCTTCTTTAACACGGGCTGCGACAAAAAGACACGGCCGTGCCTCATGACCGTGTGAAGATACTAACTTCTCAAACATGGACTGCAATACTAGAACACGCCCGTGCGGAATAACCGTGTGAGGCTACTGACTTGTCTAACACGAGCATTGTATGACCGTGCCTCATGACCGTGTGAAGATACTGACTTATTAAGCACGTCTAGAACACAGCCGTGCACCACGACCGTGTGAACATACTGACTTACCAAGCACGGACATGTCAAATCGACACACGGACGTGCTAAAAACCCTGAGTCGCGCTCAATTTTAAGAAATCATGAAAAGCACGGGCATTTCAAATTAAACACGGCGTGGCGGAAGGCCGTGTTACCCTCCCTATATATTAAAATAATCATCCCCTTCCCCAACCCCAAACCCTAAAACTCAGATTTTGAACCCTTTTTTTTAATCCGGCCACCAAATCATTCCCCTCCCCCCAATCCACTGCCTTCCAACCATTTTTTCTCAAAGAAACAACCACAAACCACCCACACGGCTGTAACACCATCGTGCCCGCAATTACCACGCCCCTATCAGGCCGTGTTAACACTGCGAAAACCAGCTACACCGCCGTACCCCCACCCGTGCTCGTCAAATACCACTATTCCTAGTTCTTTTTTCTTTATCTTTTCGCATATTTTCTCCTTAGTTAAAGTTCTGTTTGATCTTAGACTTCAAAAGAATCTGATTCATTTTGTTTAGTTTATTCAATTTTGTTCAGTACATTTGCTTTAATTTTCTTCTTGGTTGTTTTATTAGTTGCTTCCTCCTATTTTTCTTGTTGATAAATTCTCTACTGCAGCACTTTAACACGATGCTTTTATTGGCTCTTATCATTGAAGAATTGATGCTCTATTGCAAAACATAGTTAGCCTTTAAATCACAATGCAACATGTCTGGTTCCAATGAATTCTTTGTATAGCCTTATTATTTTATTTAGTATGATTTTAGTTAGGAATTATTCTAAATGAATAATTAAATTATGGTTGCTGATATTTTCTTGAAGAAGCAATTATAATAATAGCAATTGATTTTGATTAGGTAAATTTTAGGCTATCTAAAGGAAGTGGTTCTCTTTTGATTACTTTTCAGGAATTATGTCGTCATCACGTATTAAATGATCTGTTCCAAGTAAGAAGAGAAAAGCATCTGGATCATCCTCCGCAAGTGCCTCTACCAAACTTTGACATCCTTTCCTCAGATTCCCTCAAGTAACACAAGAAGAGCACTATATGAAGATCCGGAAGAGACCTATCAGCACTGGTAGACGCATTGACTGGAATGCAGTGAGGCAAGTCAGACTCGAAACTGATATTCAGACACTTCTCTCAACCGACCCATGGGAAAACTTCTTCGCCATCGATGAACCCACATTTTTGGAGCTTACCCTTGAATTTTGTGCCACATTCACACTTTAGACAGTAATGACACACTTTGACGATGCCGTCACCATCCAATTCCGCCTGGGAGGCTCAGTTTGTTAACTAAGCGTACCTCAATTCAGAACGGCACTCAGACTTTACACACCAAAATTCATAGAAGAAAACCCACTGGATGATTTAAACTGAGACCTCCACTGTGAACCACTCAAATGATGGCAAAAATTACAACCCACTACAAAACCTATAATCCCAGTCATTCTAAGGCAACCGCCCTTTCCCCAGCTCTCAGGTACATTCATGATATTCTTACTCATACCATTACAGGCTGCAAAGAGAGCACCGACATCGTTAATAAACAAGATGTCTACTTCTTATCATGCATGTTCGAAGGACATTTTTTCGATGTGGCATATTTTATTTCATGTGCAATACAACACCAGACGGAGGCGCATAGAAAGGGAATCCTATCAATGGGACCGTACATAACGCGATTGGCACGGCACTTTGGACTCCTCAACACCGATCATCAGAGGTCCTCATGTACACTAATCAGACATATGACACCTCAGGAGATCAAGACAATGTTACACATGAAGATGATCAAGCATCGTCGAGGGATGGACCTCCCTCAATATAGACTAGCAACAGAGGAGGAGATATCCGCGGACATTACTGATGATGTCTCACAAGTTTCGAGCTAGCAACCATCATCTTTAGTAACTTCATTGGCTGATATCTCGACATGCCTCACACAATTCGAAAGCGATCTGCACCCAGCGGTTCCATCGACCTTTCGACGCTTTGATGGGATCGAGGCTACCACAGAGCAAATCGCCATCACTTTCATATATCACCACCAACACCTCCACAGGATCCAATTGACGATGAGGACCTCTGAGTCCTCATAAATTGTTATTTGGCATCTACTTTTCTGAATTTTAAATTTATTATTTTTATCATCAAACGTTGCTTTCAACTTAAACTTTCATTAGTATTTCATGTTGTTTATTATTATTATTATTATTTTATTTTCCTACCATTGGCTATCTAACCTTTTAAAGAATCCCTACTTAATTATATGCTACAAGATTATTCACTAAGTAACTTTGTAGAATCAATCACCTACACGAACACACAACCACATAAAAGTCACCTAAGGAACGCTCTTTGGAACTCATCCAGAATTCAGGAAGTGTCACTTTCTCCCTTCTCTTTTGATTTATCCGTTAATTGTCATTATTTATCTTTGTACATTGAGGGCAATGTACATCTTAAGTGTGGGGGTAATAGTGCCTAACTTTTTGCATAATTCTCAAAACCCTAGAATTTAGTCTTGATCTTAAGTATTTTTCTCATATTATTAATTAGAGTGAAATTTCTAATGATTTATGATTTTTATTGATATGTTTTAGAGTAAGTCACAGTTAATTTGTGCATTGATGATTAAATTTGAAGAATACTAGAGAATCGAGCATGATAAGCCTACTTTCTAAAAAAATTAAAATTGATGGGTCGTTGAACTGAATTTGAGTATCACCTTGAAGTCCAAAATTTATAAGGATTGATGTCAAAACACCCATAATTTTTGTGAGATTTTGAGCCTTATAGAGGATATATTCTTTTTTGTACTCACTTTAATTGATTATGAGTGTGTCAACTTTGAACTGTTATTCTACAACTTGCCTCGTTTATATATGTCGAGACCACATTAGTAATTTGATACACTGAGATGATAAAGGCACCTAGGTCTTAACTCGTTTACTCCACTAAAAAGCCTACCCATATAAATAACCCCTAGTGAACCCCATTGAATCCTAACAACCTTTTTATTGACTCACCCACTAATATTAACCCATAATCCCTTTGTATTTGTTATCAACATTCCTTTGACTACCCTTTATCGAGAATTAATTTGATCAATCACCTGAATTATGTTATTTCAATCACCAAAGTTCCTACTATTATGTTTATTTTAGTTTGTTCTTAAAAAATAAAAAATTCAAGTATATATTCAATATTAGTAGTATATAAAAGAGCTTAGAGCATTTAAACTCCAATTGTTGAAAAAGCTCGTATTAAAGTATTATCAAAATACTCCTTACTATGAGTAATTATCAATAGTGATATTATTAGTTTTCATTCGAAGTTAATATTCATATTTAGTTCAATATTTCTAGTTAGGTAATTTGTCAAGTCGGTCTCGATTAAAATTACTAATTCATTGTATCCACACCTTTAACCCTAGTCCAGTTACAACCACGATTAAAGACCTTTTGATTTGTGTATCATCTCATATTCAATGGTGGAGATTTGGTTTCAGCAAGCCTATGGGATTAACTTTTCAGGTTCGACTTAGAGTGCTTATTTCTTGAACTTTAAACACTTTGAGTGATTTGAGTGAATCTTCTGTGAGAATGCCAATCCTTGTCGGTTTTGAATTAAAGGAAATTACTTAGATAAGGGGAGGCATCTATGTTTTCATGCTACAAAATCATGACTTATCTCGTTTGAAACTTTAAGGCTCTTTGAATTAAATTATCCATGTATAAATTATCTATGAATTATAATGAGGCATTATTAATAGGAATTATGAATTATGGAAAGTTCGTTTTAATTTTAAGTTGAGAATTTTGCTTGAGGATAAGCAAAAGCTGAAGTGTGGGGGTATTTGATAAACCGTAAAAGTAACATATCTTAATCCCACATTTAGTATGCTTTTGGATGAATTTATCCTCGATTTATGTAAAAAGGTGCTCTTAATCCTTTCTTTTCATGTCTTATACTGAGGAGAACACCTAAGGATAAAAAGAACGTAAAACGAGCTTAAAACGGACCAAATTGGGCCAACCCAAGAAGTCGACACGGCCTGGGCTTTATTCCACACGGTCGTTCCTTGCTATCCACCTAGAACACTGCATGTCACCAATTTACACGATCGTGTCTCGTCGACAAAAAGCCTAACATGGCCTATCCCCAATTTGCATGGCTGTGCCCTAATCGATAGACCCGAAGCACGGCTTGTCCTTCGACTTGCACAGGCGTGCCACGACCGTGCCTAAATCAACAAAATAGAGACACGGGCTGAGCCTCAATTTACACGGGTGTGCCTTAGCCGTGCCCCTGCCGCAGGAAAGAGTAATTTCACTCGGAATAGGATGCTTGGAGCCTAAGAAACGCAATCCTAAGTCTACTCAAACACCTAGGATGAATTGTACCTGAATTAAGAGTACTTAGGAGACATGTAAAGCATCCCAAAAGTCTATAAAAACACCCCAAGGCGGCTATTCAAGGGGTCGATCATTGAGCAGAGTTTTCTGTCAAGCCTTTCTCGTTTAGGGATTGCCTCGAAGATAGCCAATTGATCCATCTCGAAGAGTCGAAGTTCTACTCAAGACGGAGGATCTCCTTTTCAATACCTTCAGGGGGTTTTAGGGATTTCTTATGTTTTGTTTTATCTTTTCTCTTGAGATGTTTTCTTGTTTAGTTATGAACTAAACCCTTCAGATACCTGAAGGGGATGAAACCTATAATGGATTTTGTTATTTAATTCTTTCGATTTATTGATAAATACTTAGTTTGTTCTTAATTATGTTGCTTAAATTTATCTGATGTGCTTAGGTGGAGGAGGAATAGACCCTGCCTAAGAATAGATCTAGCATAATTAAGTGGAGTTGATCAGGTGCCTAGAGATAGGGTTACGAGATCTTGCCAAATTAGGGTGAAACCTAATATAGGAGTCCATTGATCGATTTACTGCTTCCTTAGGGAGTATTATAAGAGAACGAGGGTTCCACTAACTAACCTAAGTTTTTAGACGTTATTTGCTTCAAGAGAAGGTTTAATATAGGTTAGGGAGTCTCATGGATCAAGCTAAGTAAAGAAATCATATGAATTGAAAAGGTAGATAATAAATGAAGTCATTGGTGGATTCTTCCCGAAGGTATCGTCTTTATCAATTGAGTTTTCTTCAAAGTCTTTTCCAAAAGTTTCATTCTTTTGTCTTTGCATTTAAGTTTAAGTATTTCATTTGTTTTAGATTAATAAACCAATCACTCCATATTTTAGGCTAAATAATAGAAAGAAAGTGAGTAGTAGTACTTTTGGGTTCCTTGGGTTTGATAAGATATTCTTTCCTGACCTATACTACTGTTCGATAGGTGCGCTTGCCTCTATCGTTGTCGCAGTCATTCTACAGGTTTGATCACTCTTTTATAATTATTAAAACTAGAATGTTTTGCAGCGATCATATGTATAGATTATTGTTGCCCTCTGAGTTAGCAAAAATACATAATGTATTCCATGTTTCAATGCTCCGTAGATACCGATCCGATCTGTCACATGTAATTACTCCGTCTGAAATTAAAATTTGATCTTATATGACTTATGAGAAAGAACCAATCCGTATCCTAGCTCGTGAAGTGAAAGAGTTGAGAAATAAGAAAATTTTGTTAGTAAAAGTGTTATGGCATCAACACAGAATAAAAGAGGCTACGTGGGAGCCTGAAGATTCAATAAGACAGGAATATCTGAATCTATTTAATGGTAAGATATTTAGGGACAAAAATCCCTAAGGGGTTTGAATTATAACAGTTCAGTTTAGACCCTAGTCGGAACAGTGGTTTCAGGACCACGAATCCTAGTCTGAAAAATATTTTAATGTTATTTTCTGTGCTTTTGATATGTGAATTAGTATGTGCTTTTGAGTGTTTAATTTGAAAAAAGGATTAAAGTGCATAAAATGCTAAATTTGCATGCTAATTGTTGAAGCACCTATGTGTAGTATCTTTTGAATGTTGTGGCCTTATAAGGCAATTAAACCACTTTTAAGATAGTGGGTAGTATGTAACATCCTGAAAAGGGCCTATGCATTTTCGGTTTAATTGTACAAAATGACATGTCTTATGTGTTATGAATGCATAATGAACATTTTTGGAAACTTGGAAATGTAAGAAATGATTTAGAAATGTTAAGTTTCAAAAAGAGGAAAGTGAACATTTTGGAAACTTGGAAATGTTAAGTTAAAAAGAGGAAAGTGAACATTTTGGAAACTAAGAAATATAAGGAAATGATTTGGAAATGATTCAAAAGAGGAAAGTAAACATTTGAAACTTGGAAATGTAAGGAAATGTCAAGTTTAAAGAGCCAAACGAAAATTTTGGAAACTTAGAAATGACTTAGAAATGTCGAGTTTTAAAGTTTAAAAGAGGAAATTAAGGCAAGGTGGCCTTAAGAGAAAAAGTATGTGAAATTTGACACACAAACAGGCTTGGAAAAGTGGCACAAGATACCACTTAAAGCCTAGTGAGTGACGCCACTTAGGTGGATAATTTGGGCCTCGTGTGGCCACAAGGAGTCCAATAGAACAAGTTTAAATTCGACTCATCAAGGAGGGTTGGACTGACATCTAGCTAAGGATTTAAGTGATTTTTATTTAATTACTTAGAGAGGAAGCAATGGACTGCAATAGGGACTCTTAAGAGAAGAGTTTTATTCCTTTAGAATTTTGGCTAAACAAGAGATAAAGCTATCAAAATAGAAGAGTAATGGCCAAGTAAGGATTCTAAGTTAGTAATTTACTATACAAGGAAAAGAGGGCCATTCATTCTCTCTTTAACTCTCTCTCTGCTAATTCTCTCTAGCAAATATCTCCTCTCTTCATCATTTTGCTGTCGAAAATACACCTTGTGTAGCCGAAACTCATTACCCAAATTGCTCAACTCTTTTCTCTTCTTCTTCTTCTGCTACAAATACAATCAAAAGCCGAAATATACCAATAGCCCTAGCCGATTCCTCATTAAACCTCAAGAGCTGAAGTTGTGATACACATCAAGGCCATAGCTGATTATTACTAAGGATCATTCGGGATTTAAAAACAAGGTAAATACATATATGTACATTCCGCCAAAGGTCTCTTCCATACTTTAATATTAGATCAAATCTAACATATGATTATAAGGATTTCGACAGGCACCTAAGACAAAAGATCAATTTCGAGATTTAAGATTTGGGAGGTAAGTATCTATAGCATTTGGCCAAGGCTTATCTTAGTGTTTGGATCTATCTTTTATTATCTTAAAAGCCAAAAACTAATATGTTAAAGGGATCTAGAGTTGACCGAATACAAGGAAGGAGCATAAGCAAAGTTTCGGGATTTGAGAATTCCAAGGTAAGTGTATTCACATTTTTGGCCAAGGCCCTATCTTAAGTAATTATATCTATTTGTTTTAACCGAAAACTAACTGATTCAAGGGATCTAGTGATTAGCCGATTTCAAAGGGGAAGAATACAAGTTTTCGGGATTTGATTTTTAATTCAATCGGCATTACGGGACTTAAAATCTAAGGCAGTAGATCAGATTTTGGGATTTCAAGTGAAATCGTTAAGCGAATCAAGTGTGTACCCCACACTATATCATATTATGTTTTATGGCTACATTTAATTAATATATGTGATATTAAGAATATGAAAGTGGCTAAGGTACCATGTTATGGTACAAAGTACTCAGGTACGTTTTCTACTCCTACTAGGATTATGAAATATGTTAATTGTAACATGAGAATAAGAATAAGAATGTGAACTTTGGCATATTTATGCATATTACTATTATATGGGGCATATGGGTTTATTTTTGGGGAAGTGAATGTGGTGACCTAAGACCACAAACACGGTGACCTAAGACCGTGATATCTGAATGTGGTGACCTAAGACCACAGTAATCTGAATGTGGTGACCTAAGACCACAGAAATCTGAATGTGGTGACCTAAGACCACGAATACGGTGACCTAAGACCGTGATATGGAGTGTGGTGGAAGGAGGGTCGACTTAGTAGTCCCCACGGTGTACAGGTTGGTACGGGGGAGTGTAGCAAATGGCTTAATAGGTTTGGGTTTTGGGAATGCATCATAATTTGTATGCTATGATATGAATGTGTAATAATTGTTATGTCTGATTCTATTATGATTTAGTCTTGTGTAAACATTGAGTCTGTTGACTCACCTCGTTGTGGGACCATGTTTGGTGATGAACAGTGATGGACCGGGACGGCAGAACTTGTGGTGGCCATCCTCAACTTGGAAGTTTTTATTTTTAATGGACATTTTTATTTCATTTAAGTACTTTGAACTATTTGGATTTGTTTGATGTAATAAGGCCATAAGGCCATGGTGAACCATTTTATTTCATTTATTGTTTAATTATGTTACAAATTTTTATTGAGTTAAAGACTAAGTAATTCATTTATTTTATATACTCTATATGTTTTATCACTTAATATTAAAAAGGGGTTTTTAAAATAAAATTGAATCCATTTCAACACAAGCCCAACCCAAAACAGTATTTTTTTAAATCACACAAGTTTTCTCTAAGTTACAAAAGAACTTGAAACCAGTTTATTTGAGGAACATACCAAATCTGGTCAAAGCTTGTGGGCCGGGTTTGGGGTGTTTCATAGTAGTTGGATAAATATGCCCTTAATGTATGTTTGTTTTAATTATTAAATGAAAGGTTAACAAGGTAAATAGATAAATATATATGTTATAATAAGATAAAACATAATAGATGGCTTTTATCATCTTTCTGTGCCGAAATTGAAGAAAAGAAAAGAAAGAAAATAGAAGCTAGGTTTCGGCCTTATACAAGCAAAATTAAGGTATGTTTTGAGTTTAGTTTTTGATGATTTTTATGTTTTTGAGATTGTTGCTTAGTCTACTATTAAGCCCATGTTGTAATTTAAAGAATTGATGATGTTTATGAGATGTGCCATTGATGAAATGGTGAGCTTTATGATGAATATTGGTGTTAAATGAAAGATATGTGTTTAATGAACATGTTTTGTTCTTGAATTTTTGATGAATTTAGCTAATTAGGGCTAAATTGAGAAAATGATTATTTGAGGACTAAATTATGAATTTGATGAAAATATGAATTTGAATGGTCCTTAGGGAGTTTCGGCTATGCATGTATATGAACAAATGGTGTATATTTGATGTTTTGAGAAAAATGGACTAAATTGATAAATGTGTAAATATGAGGGCTAAATTGCAAATTACCCTAAATATGTGATAAACCATAATATACATATATTTTAATCCCACATTTAGCATACTTTTGGATGATTTATCCCTTCAATTATGGAAATAGGTGCTCCTAATCCTTTGTTTTCATGTTTTATGCTAGAAGAACACCGGAGGATGAAAAGAACGAGAAACAGGTCGAAAACAGAGTAAATGGGCCGAATTACGAAATCAGCACGGCCTGGGCCCAAGACCACACGGTTGTGCCTCATTGATAGGCCCAAACACGGCCTGGCCTCGACTTACACGGGCATGCCACACGGGCGTGTCCCTGTCGCAACAAAGAACAGTTCCATTCGGATTAGGGTACTTAGAGGCAAAGAAAGACATTCCAAAAGCCTATATAAACACCCTAGAGGTTAACCTTTAGGAGGGCATTCAGCTAGGCCAAAGAGCCAAGCCAGAGGGGCCGAATTGTGGGATTCATTCGAAGAAAGCCAGTTGATTCATCTCAAGAAGCCGGAATCATACTCAAGACTGAGGATCTTTCCTTCAATTCCTTCAGGGGGTTTTTGGGTTTTCTTTATGTTTTGTTTTATATTTTTGATAAACCGTAAAAGTAACATATTTTAACCCCATATTTAATAGGATTTTGGATGATTTAGCCTTGATTTATGTAAAAGGTGCTTTTAATCCTTTTTTTCATGATTATACTCGAGAAAGCACCCGAGGATAAAAAGAACACGAAACGGCTTAAAACGAAGTAATTGTGCCTTAGCTAGCAATCAACACTACCGCCCAAAGCCCACACGACCGCGTTTTGCCAATTATCTAGAGCACACCTCAACTATGTAACACACTACCAGCAAAGATCCATTGATCACATGGACGTGCTGGTGATCTACATGGCCGTGCCCAAATCGACAGACTTGAAGCACGGCCGAATCTTGACTCACACTACCGTGCCTAAAATGATGTAATTAAGACACTACCAACCATGATTTACACGGCGTGTGCAGGTGCCGTGCCCCCGCCATGCGAGAGAGCAATTTCACTCAGATTTGGATGCTTGAAGCCAAAGAAACAAACTCCTAAGTCTACTCCAACACCCTAATAGTAATTCTACTTGAAGGAGATACTTAGGAGCCAACTATAGCATCCCAAAGCCTATATAAACAACCCAAAGAAAACATTAAAGGGGACTTTTTGGCAGAGGCTTTTGTCGAAGAGTTCATCTTTTAGGGAATCACTTGAAAATAGCCAGTTGATTCATCTCAAGAAGCCGGAATCATACTCAAGACTGAGGATCTTTCCTTCAATTCCTTCAGGGGGTTTTTGGGTTTTCTTTATGTTTTGTTTTATATTTTTGATAAACCGTAAAAGTAACATATTTTAACCCCATATTTAATAGGATTTTGGATAATTTAGCCCTTGATTTATGTAAAAAGGTGCTTTTAATCCTTTTTTTTCATGATTATACTCAGGAAAGCACCCGAGGATAAAAAGAACACGAAACGGGCTTAAAACGAAGTAATTGTGCCTTAGCTAGCAATCAACACGGCCTGGCCCAAAGCCCACACGACCGTGCCTTGCCAATTATCTAGAGCACAGCCTCAACTATGTAACACACGGCTGTGCAGCATCCATTGATCACATGGACGTGCCTGGTGATCTACATGGCCGTGCCCAAATCGACAGACTTGAAGCACGGCCTGAATCTTGACTCACACGGCCGTGCCCAAAATGACAGAATTAAGACACGGCCCAACCATGATTTACACGGGCGTGTGCCGTGGCCGTGCCCCTGCTGCGGGAGAGAGCAATTTCACTCAGATTTGGATGCTTGAAGCCAAAGAAACAAACTCCTAAGTCTACTCCAACACCCTAATAGTAATTCTACTTGAAGGAGATACTTAGGAGCCAACTATAGCATCCCAAAGCCTATATAAACAACCCAAAGAAAACATTAAAGGGGACTTTTTGGCAGAGGCTTTTGTCGAAGAGTTCATCTTTTAGGGAATCACTTGAAAATAGCCAGTTGATTCATCTCAAGAAACTGAAACTCCATTCAAGATGGAGGATCTCACCTTTAATTCCTTCAGGGTGTTTTAGGAATTTCTTATGTTTTGTTTATTCTTTACTCTTGAGATGTTTTTGTATTTAGTTATGCACTAAACCCCTCAGATACCTGAAGGGGATGAAACCTATGATGGATTTCGATATTTGATTTCTAAATTATATGATAAGTACTTGGTTCGTTCTTAATTATGTTACTTAATTTAATCTGATGTGCTTAGGTGGAGGAGGAATAGACCCTACCTAAGAATAGATCTAGCATAATTAAGCGGAGTTGATCGGGCGCCTAGAGATAGGGTTACGAGATTTTACCGAATTAGGGTGAAACCTAATATGAGAATCCATTGATCGATTTACTACTTCCTTAGGGGGTTATTATAAGAGAATGGGAGTTCCACTAATTAACCTAAGGTTAGACGTTATTCGCCTCGAAAGAGGGTTTAATATAGGTTAAGGAGTCTCGCGGATCAAGCTAAGTAAAGAAATTATATGGTTGGGGGAATAAATAATAAGTGAAGTCATAGGTGGATTCTTCCTGAGGGTATCATCTTTATCAACTGAGTTTTCCTAAAGTCTTTCTCCAATTCAATCTTTTGTCTTTGCATTTAGTCTAATTATTTCGTTAGTTTAATAATTCAATCACTCCAAATTTCAGGCTAAATAATAGAGAGAAAGTGAGTAGTAGTACTTTTAGGTTCCCTTGGGTTCGATAAGATATTCTTGCCTGGGCTATACTACTGTTCGATAGGTGCACTTGTCTCTATCGTTGTCACAGTTAGTCTACAGGTTCGATCACTCTTTTATAAATATTAATACTCGACTGTTTGACAAGATCAAGTTTTTGGCGTCGTTGCCGAAGAACTCTAAAATATTAAGAAAGCTCTATTTCTATTACTTTAGCCATTATTTTTATTTCTCTTATTCTTATACATATATTTTTGTTTTTCTAAATTTCTTTCTTTCTTTTCATAGCAGGTACCTCTAATTTATGACTAGAAGAAATCCGAGAGGACCATTAAAATACAAAAGTGACATTGAAGCTACTACTCGCAGAAATCGCAGAGAAATTAGACGAGCTTTAGACAATCAAAGAGAAGAACAGCAAAGATCCAATACTACTGAAGAGATGGACGAGAACAACCCACCAAATGTGCAAGAACAGAATGCTCCTCGTACTATGTATGATTATGCTAAACCTAATTTGACAGAGCGAGTAATCTAGTATTGTTAGGCCCACTATAGTCACGATAATTTTGAATTAAAGCCTAACACAATACAAATGGTTCGACAGTTTGTTCAATTTGATGGTTTGCAGGATGAAGATCCAGACACTCATATATCTAATTTTTTAGAATTCTGTGATACCTTCAAAATAAATGGCATTTCTGACGATGCCATACGTCTTCGGTTATTAAGGAATAAAGCAAAGCAGTGGTTAAACTTGTTACCACGAGGATCAATCACCACATGCGATCAAATGACCGAAAAATTTATTTTAAAATATTTTCCATCAGCCAAAACGGCTAAATTTTGGATTGACATATCTTCTTTTGTGCAAAATGACACAAAAACATTATATGACGCATGGGAAAGATACAAAGATCTCCTAAGGAGATGCCTACACCACGGATTACCTTTGTGGCTTCAAGTCCAAACTTTTTACAATGGTGTGAATTCTCCAACTAGGCAAATGATTGATTCATCAGCTGGTGGAACTTTGAATAATAAAACTCCTGCGAATTACGATTTTATTGAGGAGATGTCATTGAACACCTATCAATGGCAAATTACAAGAGCTAAATCGACAAAATCAATGGAGTTTTTAACATAGACGCAAAGACAATGTCACGACACGTGTGGAGTTAATGAATAAAAAGCTTGATAATTTATGTTCTTCACAGGTACATCCAATCATGCAATGCGAAGCAAGCGGGAATGTGGCGAGTTCTAAGTACCCACCCTACCAACCAGGAGTAGAAAACGAGCAAACAAACTATATAGGTAATAATTTCTGATCTAATAATAATCCTTATAGTAACACTTATAATGCAGGTTGGAGGAACCACCCAAATTTTTCGTGGGGAGGACAAGGAAATCAAGGAAATAAAAGGCATCAACCTACTCCAAATTACCAAAATCAGCCCTATCCATAGGAAAAGAAATCAAACCTTGAAGAGATGTTGTCAAAATTCATGGCGGCTACAGATACTCGTCTCCAAAAGACTGAAGCAATATGTGATGAACAGCAAAAATTGATCAAAGGAATCGAGAATCAACTTGGAGAACTTACTAGGTCAAGGGACATCTCACAAAGGTGATTTCGAACATCAACAAGGACTTCTACCAAGCAACACAAATAAACCCAAAAGAGCAAATACAAGCTATCACAGCTCAAGAGGATACAAAAGTGGATGAGCCCATCTCAATACAAGAAACTAAGGAAGAAAAAGGTAAAATAGAGGTAGCAGAAGAGAGGCCAAAACCAATAATCAAAGAATACCAACCTGTGAAAAAATATGATTCAGAGGAACAATTCGGTAAGTTTCTAAAACTTTTAAAGAAATTACATACTAATTTACCTCTTCTTGAAGCTCTTTTTCAGATGCCCAACTCAAGGAGATTTTTAAGACAGCTCTTGACGAATAAACGCAAAATAGATGAAGAGCACCATATGGAACTTAACGCCACATGCTCAAAGAATGCTACGTAACGTACTACCACGTAAACTAAAAGATCCGTGGAGTTTTACAATTCCATGTTTAATTGGTAGTTTAACTATTGATAATGCGTTAATGATTTATGGGCAAGTATAAATGTCATGCCTTATACATCGCTTAAACGACTAGGTCTAGGGAAGCCCAAACAAACTAGGATGAGTATCCAACTAGTCGATAAAACTGTTAGAATTCCTAGGGGCATAATTGAAGACGTTTTAGTAAAAGTTGATAAATTCGCTTTTCCCAATAGATTTTGTTGTTTTAGACATGGATGAGGAAAATTCAATCCCTTTAATTTTAGGAAGACCTTTTCTTGCAACCGCCAAGACTAAAATTGATGTTGCCATAGGAGAACTCATATTTCGTAGGAAATGAATCACCAATCTTCAAGCTCTCGACTCAAATAAAACAATGTAAGATGAAGGTAAGAAAGTCATTTCAATAGATAATCAAATTGTTCAAACTTCATCATAGGAAACATCACAAATCATCAAAGCTGAGCCAACACAAAATCATAAGATCAACAATTTAGAAGAGCAGAAGATACACACCCAAGAAAACCAGATCCACACGAAGTAAAACCTAAGAAACCACCAGAAGAGCTCATAGGGACATCAAATCACTTTAAAATAGGGGATCAAGTGCTGTTAGACAAAGCCAATCCTCACATCACTTTAACAGACCTGAAGAAAAAGGAAGAAATACTCATTCAGGTACACAATATTTTCCCACACTAAATAGTCGAGGTAAGCAATCCAATATTTGATAATTTCAAGGTAAACGCTTCTACTAAACTTTGTCACGAAAATAAACCGCAGAAGAGGGAAAATATTCAAACCTTTAAACCTCCCTAAAATCTTCAAAATCAAGGACAGTCTAGCTTAAAGACTATAACGAGCACTTCTGGAGGCAACCCAGTACTAACACTTTTATTTTTCAAAATTATTTTTCTTTTCTTTACTTCTCTCTCTCTCCACATTTAAACCAAAGATGCAGGTTTCCAGGCCACACGGCCTTGCCCGTGGCCGTGTGGACCACTGAAACCACCACACTGACAGAGTAGAGCCGTGCAAGGTCAGTCCAACCACCCCCTAATGTCACGGAGCCAACCACCCACAGTACATGCACCGAAAAAAACATCACGGTCGTGCCTCACGACCGTGCTAAGATACTAACTATTTGAGCATGGGTAGACCATGCCCGTGCAGTCCAACCGTGCTCACATACTGGCTTTTTAGAAATGGGCGTGCCCATCAACAAATAGGCGTGGAAGAACAACACACTTTACAACACGGCTGTGCGAATCGGCCATGTGAATCGACACACCCTTGGCACACAGGCATGGGAACATACCAGACTTGAAAATTTTATTTAAATCCCCATAGCCTTCCCCTCTCCCCCATCTTCCTTCTCCCTTTTCTTTCATGCAAATTTTTCTCTCTGTTCATAGAAAAGGTCCAAGACTCTTGAGCAACACAAAGATCATGCCGAAGAAATGTAAAAAGGTCAGCATCATCTCCTTAAAGGATGCCTCAACATGAGTTCATGCCGAAAGCTTCACTTAATTGACACGCCAAGGGTCTCGAAAACCTTTTCGGTTCTATTTTTCTTTTCTCGTCTCCTTTATTTTCCTTATCTTTACTTATATCCTGCTTAATTTACTTTATTTCATATTAGTTGCTTGGTTTTAGGTTCTAAAGGCTATTTGGGAATCACGTACCACAGCCTTTGAAATCACGTCCACCTCGCAAACCATCCAACAATAAGGACTCCATAGTCCATTAGTATTTTCTTATAATTTCAGTTTTCTTCTTAGTCTTCTTCATTTTATTTCCTTAATCTTTAATTATAGTATTAGTATAGTATTACTATTTCTCTAGATCTCTTGGCTATATCTTCACAGGCTACCCAATTTCTTCATCTAACAAATTGCTCCCCGGTAGCCACTCCACCAGGCCCATAGAAAACACCATCACCGCCACCAAAGACGCCAGGGATCATCTAGATTTCAGGGAGTATTACTTTCCCCACTTATCTTTTTTATTTGGCATCTAATTATCATTATCTATCTTTGTATATTGAGGGCAATGTACATTTTAAGTGTAGGGGTAATAGTGCCTAACTTTTTGCATAATTTTCAAAACCCTAAAATTAGTCTTGATCTTAAGTATTTTTTCTCATATTATTAATTAGGGTGAAATTTCTAATGATTTATGATTTTTATCGATATGTTTTAGAATAAGTCTTAGTTAATTGTGCATTGATGATTGAATTTGAAGAATACTAGAAAATAGAGCATGATAAGTCTACTTTCTAAAAATTAAAATTGATAGGTTGTTGAACCTAATTTGAGTATCACCTTGAAGTTCAAAATTTATAAGGATTGATGTCAAAACACCCATAATTTTTTGTGAGATTTTGAGCCTTATAGAGCATATAACCTTTTTCGTGCTCACTTTAATTGATTATGAGTGTGTCAACTTTTAACTATTATTCTAGAACATGCCTCGTTTATGCATGTCGAGACCACATTAATGATTTGGTACACTGAGATGATAAAGGAACCTAGGTTTTAACCTATTCACTCTACTAAAAAACCTACCCATACAAATTAACCCCTAGTGAACCCCATTAAATCCTAACAACCTTTTATTGACTCACCCACTCATATTAACCCAAAATCCCTTTGTATTTGTTATCAACATTCCTTTGACTACCCTCTATCGTGAATTGATTTGATCAATTGCCAATTAGGTTATTTCAATTATCAAAGTTCCTTCTATTATGTTTATTTTGGTTTGTAATTAATTAAAAAATCCAAGTATATTCAATATTAGTAGTATAATAAAAGAGCTTAGAGCATTTAAAACTCCAATTGTTGAAGAAAAACTCAGATTAAAGTATTATAAAATTTTAAGTAATGAAAATATTCGTTATTATAGAGTAATTATCAATAGTAAGTATTATTAGTTTTCATTTGATATTTAGTTCATTGTTTCTAGTTAGGTAAATTGTCAAGTCGGTCTCGATTCTAAACCTTCTAATCCACCTTTATCCATACCTTTTAACCCTAGCCCGTTACAACCACGATTAAAGACCTTTTGATCGTGTATCATCTCATACTGATGGTGGAGATTTGATTTTCGTGCAAGCCTATGGGATTAACTTTTCAGGCTCGACTTAGAGTGCTTATTCTTGAACCTTAAACACCTTTGAGTGATTTGAGTGAATCTTTTGTAAGGATGTCAATCCTTGTCGGTTTTGAATTAAAGGTATCCACTTAGATAAGGGGAGACACCTATGTTTTTGTGCTATAAAGGTATGACTTATCGTAATTGAATCTTTAGGGTTCTTTGAGTTGAATTATCCATGTATAAATTATCTATGAATTATGATGAGACATTGTTAATAGAAATTATAAATTATGGAAAGTTGTTTTAATTGTAAGTTGAAAATTTTGCTTGAGGACAAGCAAAAGCCTAAGTGTAGGGGTATTTGATAAACAGTAAAAGTAACATATTTTAACCCCATATTTAATAGGCTTTTGGATGATTTAGCCCTTGATTTATGTAAAAAGGTGCTTTTAATCCTTTCTTTTCATGATTATACTCAGGAAAGCACCCGAGGATAAAAAAACATGAAACGAGCGTAAAACGGAGTAATTGGGCCTTAGCAAGCAATCAACACGGCCTGGCCCAAAGCTCACACGACCGTGCCTCACCAATTATCTAGAGCACAGCCTCAACTACATAACACACGGCCGTGCAGTATCCATTGATCACACGGACGTGCCTAGTGATCTATATGGTCGTGCCCAAATCGACAGACCTGAAGCACGGCCTGAATCCTAACTCACACGGCTGTGTCCAAAATGACAGAATCGAGACACGGCCCAACCACGATTTACACGGGCGTATGCCATGGCCGTGCCCCTGCCGCGGGAGAGAGCAATTTCACTTGGATTTGGATGCTTGAAGCCAATGAAACTTACTCCTAAGTCTACTCCAACACCCTAATAGTAATTCTACTTGAAGGAGATAACTAGGAGCCAAGTATAGCATCCCAAAGCCTATATAAATAACCCAAGGCAAACATTAAAGGGGGCTTTTTGGCAGAGGCTTTTGCTGAAGCATTCATCTTTTAAGGAATCACTTGAAGATAGCCAGTTGATTCATCTCAAGAAGCCGGAACTCCATTCAAGACCGAGGATCTCACCTTTAATTCTTTCAGGGGGTTTTAGGGATTTCTTATGTTTTGTTTATTCTTTACTCTTGAGATGTTTTCATATTTAGTTATGCACTAAACCCCTCAAATACCTGAAGGGGATGAAACTTATGATGGATTTCGTTATTTGATTTCTAAATTATATGATAAGTAATTGGTTCATTCTTAATTATGTTGCTTAATTTAATCTGATGTGCTTAGGTGGAGGAGGAATAGACCCTACCTAAGAGTAGATCTAGCATAATTAAGCGGAGTTGATCGGGCGCCTAGAGATAGGGTTACGAGATTTTGCCAGATTAGGGTGAAACCTAATATGGGAATCCATTGATCGATTCTATGCTTCCTTAGGGGTTATTATAAGAGAACGAGAGTTCCACTAATTAACCTAAGGTTAGACGTTATTCGCCTCGAGAAAGGGCTTAATATAGGTTAGGGAGTCTCACGGATCAAGCTAAGTAAAGAAATTATATGGTATGGGGAATAAATAATAAGTGAAGTCATAGGTGGATTCTTCCTGAGGGTATCATCTTTATCAACTGAGTTTTCCTAAAGTCTTTCTCCAATTCAATATTTTGTCTTTGCATTTAGTCTAAGTATTTCGTTAGTTTAATAATTCAATCACTCCAAATTTCAGGCTAGGTAATAGAGAGAAAGTGAGTAGTAGTACTTTTAGGTTCCCTTGGGTTCAATAAGATATTCTTGCTCGAGCTATACTCTTGCTCGATAGGTGCACTTGCCTCTATCGTTGTCACAGCTTAGTCTCTGAGTTCGATCACTCTTTTATAAATATTAAAACTCATTGCTTGACACGATCAATTTTCTTCGAGATCTACTCTTTTATGATTATGAACTAAACCCTCAAATACCGAGGGGATGAAACCTAAGACGGATCGATTATTGTTTTCTCGAGCCATATGATAAATACTTGATTTGTTCTTAATTATGTGTTCTTAATTTTTTGATATTTCGGATATTGATTCAAGCATTTGTGCTCTTAGGAAGAGGAGGAATAGACCCATGCCTAAGAGTAGATCTAGCATAGTTAAGCGGAGTTGATCGCAACCCTAGAGATAGGATGACTAAAATCTACCTGGATTAGGGTCAAACCTAATGTGGGAGTTCATAGATCGAGTTAATGCAATTCTAGGGTTTTAATTAGAAGGAGATTTCAATTAATCAACCTAGGGTTAGACGTTAGTAACCTCGAGAGAGGTATTAATATAAATTAGGGAATCCTACGGATCAAGTCAAGTGAATAAACCGTCTGGTTTAGAATTAAATAACAAGTGAAGTCTAGGTGGATTCTTCCTTGGGTATTGTCTCAATCAATTGGTTTTTCCCACAAGTATTTCCCCAATTCATTCTTTTTGTCTTAGCATCTTTAGCTTAGTAGTTAGTTGATTTTAGGTTAAATAACAATTCCTTTAATTCTTAGGTTAAATAATAAAAAGAAAGTTAATATTAGTACTTTTGGTTCCTTTGGGTTCGACAATCCGGTCTTGCCACTAAACTATATTATCGTTTCGATAAGTGTGCTCGCTTTAAGTCGTTGTCACGCTTAGTTTTTAGGCTAGATCATTCATATTATAAATTTTAAGATTCTACACACACGAACAAGTTTTTGGCACCGTTGCCGGGGAACTGAAATATTAAGAAAGCTCAATTTTTATTACTTTAGCCATATTTTATTTATATTATTTTTTGCAATTAAATTTTATTTTTACTTTTCTAATTTTATTTTTCTTTTTATTTGTTCCTAGCAGGTACCTCTAGTATATGACTAGAAGAAACCCGACAGGACCCTTGATTTAAGACAGTGATATCGAAGGTACGGTTCACAGAAATCATAGAGAAATAAGGCGAAGCTTAAACTATATACAAGAAGAGCATGAGAAAGAAATTAATACTACCGAAGAGATGGCTAAGAATAATCCGCTACCTCCAGAGGTGGCCGAAAATCATGCTCCTCGAACTATGTATGATTATGCTAAACCTAATTTAACAGGAACTAAGTCAAGTATTATTAGACCTGCTATAGCTGCTAATAATTTTGAACTGAAACCTAACACTATACAAATGATACAACAATTTGTTCAGTTTCATGGTTTGCAGGATGAAGACCCAAATAATCCCTTGGCAAATTTCCTAGAATTTTGCGATACTTTCAAAATTAATGGCGTTTCTAATGATGCCATCCGCCTTCCGTTATTTCCTTCTTTGAGGAATAAAGCAAAACAATGGTGAATTCTCTTCCACGAAGATCAATCACTACATGGAAAAATGACCAAAATTTTTATTAAAATATTTTTTGCCAGCCAAAATGGCCAAATTATGGAATGATATCTCTTCCTTTGTGTAGATGGATTTAGAAACATTGTAATACCCCTTAATCTTAAACTATCACTGGAACAGGATTACGAGGTATTACTGGAGTTAAACATAAATAAACGAGTAAATTGGGATATAATCCCGAGGCACAATTTAAAATTTTTCAAATTTTATCTTTATGACCCTAATATGGCCCTACAAAACCCAAAATATGATTAGGAAATGATTTGGGACTAAAATAAAAACTTTAGAAACTTTTTCTTGAAAATAGGGGCACATGCTCGTGTGGATTTGGACATGCCTGTGTGGATTTGGACTTGCCCGTGGGAAATCACAAGGCCGTGGGCAGCCCGTGGGCAGATTCTGACTTTCTACACACGGCCGTGGGACTAGCCCGTGGGCAATTCCTTTGATTCTGACTTTTGCCACACGGCCTGGGCACACGCCCATGTGTCTAGGCCATGTGAAAACTACAATATTCACCATTTTTAGGCAATTAAAACACACCAAATACACCTAATTCATTCACAATCAAAATCATCCATTGTTTAAACAAAACTTAACCATTTCATATGCATCAACTCATATCAAAATTTGCATCATAAAGCTCATTCATTCAAGCATTTATCAACTCAAAACTTGTCAAAACACATGACCTAAATTCACTTCAAAGTCATATACACATATCTGCCTATACATGCCATATTTAGCTAAATACATTTTCAAAAAGGGTACCAAAAAAGTTTAGAAGTGTGATGACGATCCTTGACGGTCCTAAGCCTACTGTAGCCTTAATGACCTATAAACAGAGAAAACACACATATAGAGTAAGCTTTCCAAAAGCTTAGTAAGTCAATATACAAACAAACTTAGCAAGGGAGGCATATTTGTGCAAATAAATACATTAATACAATTCAATCACTTAGCAAATTATCACATATATGCTTTGATTCATATACCTTTGAACACATTTGCCATATTCACAATTCAAGAATCACATAAACTTATAACTCATTTAACCAAAACTTTACATATCATATTATCAATTCCGTATTCATAGCACCATAATAAGATTATGTAGATGCTTACCTTGTATACACAATTAGTGTATAATCAATGTACCGAAATGGTTTTATTATCACATATTTGTTCATAGCTCGGATTTGCCATATGTATCACAAATTTGCCCGCTTAACCAATAGGAAACTAATAGGATACTTAGAAAGCTCGAATAGTTGTACAATGCCAACGTATCGACGAGGTCTTACATGCACTTGGATATCAGTGCCATTGTCTGCATGGGGTCTTACACAAATCAATACGATGTCGATGTCCGAGACATGGTCTTACACGTAAAAGTCATATTGATGCCAACGTCCTCGACGTGGTCTTATTCATAAAGCTTATATCGATGCCAACGTCCCAGCCGTGGTCTTACTCGTAAAATTTATATTGATGCCAACGTCCCGCGTGGTCTTACATGATAAATGTAATGCACACCTATGTCATGACATAGCTAATCCTATCTATTCCTAGGTTCACACGGACTTCTCGGACTTAGTCACTATATCGGATTTTTTCTCGAATTCATAAGCATAGCTTCTCAATAGCATTCATGATCAACATCAATCACAAAAACAATTATAATTGCATACATATACATTTATTTGCATAGTGACTTACCTCGGATTCCATTTATCGAAATGAAAACGACTACTCGTTTACTTTCGCTTTCCTACGATCTAATTCCGTTTTCTTCTGTTCTTGATCTAAATATACTCAGAATTAACCCTTTTAATCACTAATTCATTCAATTCAATCCATACACACATATTTTGGGCTATTTATAATTTGGCCCTCACATTTGCACATTTTATCATTCTAGTCTATTTTTCACAAAACATCAAATTCACAAAATCCACACATACACATGCTTGGCCGAATATATATACAACACATACAAGCCCACACTTTTCGCCAAATTTGCTATTTAATCCCTCAATTTATCACTTTCTCAATTTAGCTCTATTTAACTAAATTCATCAAAACTCCAAGAACAAAGTATGTTTATCTAACTCATACCTTTCATTTAACACCAAAAATCATCAAAAAGCTTAACTTATCATCCATGGCAACTCACACAAACATCATCAATTCACAAAATTAAAACATGGGTTTTGTAGCTCTCAAAGCAACGATTACAAAAACGTAAAAATTATTAAGAACGGATCAAAAACTAATCTTTGATTTAAACTTGTAATAGCTAAAAATTTGAAAGCTTTTGTTCTTTCTTTTCTTTCCCAAATTCGGTGGAAAATGGATGAGAAAATGTCCATTTTCATGTTTTTATCAAATATATCATATATAATAATCTATTTACTAATTTAGCCTTTAAATAATCATATAGGACAAACATAAACAATGGTTATCATGTCACCCACCATCCACTAAATTTCTTTTATTATAAAATACTTATAACTTAATGAATAAGTAATAAAACAAGTATAATATATAATATAAACTAATAATCATATAAAATATACAAGTGTCAGATTTATTACCATCCACTACTTATAATAATGGCTTAATTGCCATTTAAAGCCTTTAGCTTTACAAAGCCACAACACTTTGGCACTTTAGCAAATAGCAAACAATTTTCACATTTCATGCAATTTAATCCTTTTGTCAATTTAATCACACAGACAATCAAATCAAAATTATGAAAATTTAACACATGCTAAACCACATATCAACAGTACAGAATATAATAATAAAATATTATACGAACTCGGATTTGTGGTCCCAAAACCACCGTTTTGACTAGGGTATAAACCAGACTGTTACAATTCTCCCCCTTAGGGTTTTTCGTCCCCAAAAATCTTACCATTAAATAGAGTTGGATATTGCTATTTCATTGAATCTTCCGGTTCCCACGTTGCTTCTTCAATTTCATGTCGATTCAACAATACTTTCACTAATGGAATTTTCTTATTCCTTAACTCTTTCACTTCACGAGCTAAGATACGGATTGGTTCCTCTTCATATGTCATATTAAATAGGATTTCAATTTTAGACGGAGCAATCACATGTGACGGATCAGATGGATATCTACGGAGCATTGAGACATGAAATACATTATGGATCATTTCTAGTTCAGAAGGCAACCTTAATCTATACACAACCGGCCCGACACGTTCAATGATCTCATACGGTCCGATGAATCTCGAACTTAACTTGCCTTTTCGTCCAAATCGAAGCACTTTCTTCCATGGAGACACTTTTAGAAATACTTTGTCGCTGATCTCAAATTCTATATCTTTTCGTTTCAAGTCTGCATAGGACTTCTGATGATCAGATGCTGCTTTCAAACAATCTCGGATTAGTTTCACTTTTTGTTATGTATCCTTTATCAAATCAACCCTATGTAACTTATTCTCACTGAGTTTAGTCCAATACAAAGGTGTACAACATTTACGTCCGTACAAAGCTTCATAAGGTGCCATTTTGATACTTGACTGAAAACTGTTATTATACGCAAATTTGATCAATGGCAGATACTGTTCCTATGAACCATTAAACTCAAGTATACAGCATCTCAACATATCCTCTAAAATCTAAATGATCCGCTCAGATTGGCCATTAGTTTGCGCATGAAATGCTGTACTAAAATGGAGTTCTGTGCCCAAAGCTTCTTGCAATTTCTTCTAGAACCGCGATGTAAATCTCGGGTCTCTATTTGACACAATAGATAGTGGCACCCTGTGCAATTTCACAATCTCAGAAATATAAAGCTCGGCTAATCTCTTGAGTGAATAGTCAGATCTTACCAGAATAAAATAGGCAGATTTCGTCAATCGGTCAACTACGACCCAAATTGTATTTTTCTTTCTCTGAGTCAGAGGCAATCTAGAAACAAAATCCATTGTTACTCTATCCCATTTCCACTCAGGAATCAGAATCAGCTGTAGCAATCCAGACGGAAGTTGATGTTCTAACTTTCAATTGTCGATGCACTAAATATTTAGAAACAAAGTTAGAAATGTCTCGTTTCATACCAGACAACTAATAATATTGCTTCAAATCATGGTACATTTTAGTACTTCCCGGATGAATAGATAAACGACTATTATGGGCTTTATTCAAAATCAACTGAATCAACTCCGGATTTCTCAAAACACAATACGATCTCAAAATCTCAAGCAATCATCAACAATTCAAAATTCAGATTCAGAATTCGAATCACATTGAGCCCGTTTGTAACATCCTGATAATTAGGGGCTAAGCATTTTACTTAATTGAGTGATGTTGCATGTTTATTTATTAATGAGTATATTTTGGAAGTTATTTAAGCATCATTAATTAAGTGAAGGCTTAGTAAAACTTTTAATTTTTATTAAGAGAGAGAGAGAGAGCTAAGTAAATTAGGCCTTAAGAATTAATGGCAAGGAGTTTCATGCATAAGTTAAGTAATTAGCAAAGTGGTTAAGATGCATGGATGTATGCTTGAGGTGTAAGGTTCGAATCTTCTAGCTAGCATTAGGGGAAGACTTTAAATTTTTGTTTTCTTCCTTATATGTGTCGGCCAAGAAAGTTCTAGAGTGGATGAGCTATCATTCATTTTTGGCTAGTTGACCATGTGAAAAAGGAAGTTAAAAACTTAAGGCATGGGATGATAAGTTGGTGATAAGATGAAGGGGACAAAGGCTTGATATTTGGCTATGTTTTGGGGATGTGTCCATGGTCATTTGACCATGAACCTAGATGGCATGAAGGCTAAAGGAGAGGCTTAATTGTGTAGCAAATTTTTGGATATGATGGGAAGAAATAAGGAGGAAAAGGGGATATGTTGGCTTTGATTTGGCCGAATTTGTGCTTTGCCATTGGGGGGAAAAGTTAGCCAAAAGTCTTTGTTTGTCCATCTTTTCTCATTTTCTCCAAAAGTTCTCTCCTAGTCGAATTTGCCATAGAGTTTAGGTAAAAACTTTCTTTTGTATTGGCTTTCTTCTTTTTGACCAATTTTCTTCATTTTGGCCGAATGTACCTTAGACATTTTGGTACACTTTTGCTTTTGATTTAGCCTCAATTGTTTGAACCAAATACAACTTTCTTTCTCCCATTTATTTTTCTTCTTGAAACCGAAACTACAAAGTTCAAAGAACCAAATTCTTCATTTCTCTTCTTTAGCCGAATGCATCTAAGTCTCAAAACTAATCTCCCTTCTCTTTGATCATAATCTCTTTTCTTTTTCTTTTCATCTTATTTTTCTCTTATCTTTCTCTCATTGCCGAAATCACATAGGATCAAGAATCTCCTCCTTGGCCGAATGTGCAAAAGTTCCTAATCATCTCTTTTCTTTTAAGAAATCACCATTTTCATCTTCTTCTCCTCTTTCTCTTTCTACCTTCTTTCTTTCCTTCTCTTCTCTTTCCCTTTCTCCTTTTCTTAAACCGAAACCACCATTTCTCTTCTTTTTTAAAGCCTAATCTTGAAGGACTCAAGTAAGAATTCTATCAATTATTTTTATCATTTCCTTTCACTTTAGTAAATTTAGAACCATAATCTTTTATTTTCTCTCTAGATGAATCTTTTGAAAAGATTTTTCAAAAATCCTTGTTGAAGACAACCTTTAAGTAACCATTCAATCATCAAGGTAAGATTACTATTTTAGATAATATCAATTTCTTTAGATGGATCACTAATCTACGTTATTTTAGGGCGATCTAAGATCAACAAGATAGGTAAGAAAAAATTTGTCGTGAAGTGTTTGAAGAGAGGAGGTATTCCTTTACCATCGAACTACAAGCGAAGAAGCGAGATCGGGGTTAGAGACTTTCCACCGGTTGTGGACCTTCTCGCTAACGAGGATCGATTATTCAAGTAGTGCGTATAAATCAACCACTTTACGTTGGTGGAATATCGGCGGTTTTGATCCATCTAGTGGAGAAAACCGCAAATAACTCGCTCATTCGTGAACTGAGGGTAAGGATTTAGATTCATCGTTTATAAGTATAGTTTTGCTAACAATAGTTTATACTAACTGAGTGTATTAAGCAATTAGGTGTGGACGAGCAAGAGGGTATTGTTCTCACTGTTACTAGGTGTGTAACCATACATTAAAAATTTCCATAGATTTATATTGTTAAAAAGTGATTATGAGATAGTATGTTTTGTTTGTTGATACCAAGCATTGGTATACAAAATTCAGGTATGTTACCCAATATTTCGTTTATTTTTGCTATATGCATCAATATGAATAAGCATGACTATATTGTGATTTGTGGATAAATAGCATGAAAATCTGATTTGATATGTATGTGCATGGCATATGGGTACGTTTGATAAAGGAGGAAGTATTCTGGTGGTTTTACCACAATTACGGTGACTTGGTCACATATGTGAAATTGGTGACTTGGTCACATATTTGACTCTGTGGCTTGGTCACATATTTGACTCGGTGGCTTCGTCACATATTTGACTCCTAGCTTCGGTCACATATTTGACTCTGGTGGCTTGGTCACATATTTGGCTCCGTGACTTGGTCACGATTTGAAATTTGGACTTGATCGGTGACTTCGGTCACATCTGTTTTGGTGGCTTTGCCACAATAAGCGATGTGCATGTTGACTGCAAAGAATCGCCTTGATGGTGTGTAGCGGATGGAGGGTCGATTTAGTAATCCCACTGTGTCTTTGGTTGGTACGGGGTGTGTAGCGGATGGATATTTAGGTTGGTAGGGCTTGCATCTCATTTCATAAGTATATCCATGTAATATTGTATGATTATTATTTGAGTTGTTATGAAATGGGCCTTTGGGCTAAATTTGAGCTAAAATGGGCCTTTGGGCTAAATATGAGTTAAATGGGCCTTTGGGCTAAATATTTGATTAAATGGGCCTATGGCCATATGTGAAATTTTGGGCTTGAAAGCATTTCATAAAATGGGCTTTTAGTGTATGTGTTATACATTGAGTTTATAACTCACCCATTTTATGGGATAACTTTTCGATAACTCAGAAAGCGATGGATCGGAATGACAAGGATTTTGAGGTGGTCGGTGCTCAGATTAAGTATTGTGGAGTTTTCCAACTTAAACTCTTTAAGTTAAATTTTATTACTTAGACTTTAATTTGGGTTGCCAATATTATGTAATAAGGCCATTATAAACTATCTTTAATTTCGTGTTTGGATTTACTTTTATTTTGCCATGAATAAATATCCATTAAATAACTAAATTGGTTTTAATAATTATTTAAAAGGTTTTTGTCTTTAATATATAAATGTTTTCAAGGAGATTTTCTTAAGTTTGGTTTCCTTTTGATTTTATTAATTCATCCTAAGAATAATGTTTTTAAAGACAAAATTTCTTTACAATGGAATTCGCTAAAGTTTTACTCAAGGAACATACCAAATCCAGTTAGACTTTTTGGGTAGGGTTTGGGGTGTTTCAACTTGGTATCGAGCCCGCTTTAAACTCTCGGCCTTGGGTTTTGAAGCCCACAACGTTTTCAAAATTTTGGCCCAAAAGACTTTTGAAAATTTTCTTAAGTTAAATGGTTTTATAAGAGCATGGCACTTCGAATTCTTGACCCGATCCATCGGTATGTACTTTCATTTGATAAATGATATGAATGTTTGATAAGTCTAAGGAAACTTTAGAGACATGGACCCTAGGTGTATGTGTACTACTACGAAAACCATCAAGATCTGTTTATAAAACTTTCTTTTAATAAGAAGTGAAAAGATTCTAATACATAAGACTTTTCAGAAAAACAGATAAGATACGTAGTAGACATGAGCTCTAGGGACGGGTCGTCGAGGACATGGAAGAGGAAGGATGACTGTTTTGGAACCAGTTCACTCTAGTCAAGGTTCAGAGAATGAAGCTCCACCACCTACTGTTGGGGCGAATTTTCAAGAATAAAATAAAGGTGGTGACGCAGATCACAAGTCAGGTCATGGTTTTGGAACGCAGTAGCGGAAGCTAGTTCGAAATGGGTCTCAAAGTCGAGAGTGAGAGACTTAGATCGAATGGAGCTGAAGTTTTCGAGGAGTATCTCGAGTAGCTCCAAACGTGGCTGAATATTGGTTGGAAGCAATGAGAGAATCATGGACGATATAGATCGACCGATGAAGAGAAATTGAAAGGTGCTATTTCGCTTCTTCGTGATGAAGCCTACCAAGGTGGCTCACTATCAAGAAGAGTACCCACGTGGATCGTCGGATTGGGGATATTTTAAAGTGAAATTCAAGGAAAATATGTTGGAGCTAGCTATATCGACTCTCGAGAGGAAGACATTTCAATCGGTTCAAGGAAACAAGTCGATAAATGAATATGAAGCGTAATTCTTATGACTTAGCCGTTATGCCGAGGATAGTGGCTCACGAATATGAACGTTACGTCCGATTTGAAGATGGACTTAGAGATGAGCTAAGAGTGATGATTGCTCCACACCGTGAAAGAGATTTTGCAATCTTAGTGGAAAGGGCAAGAATTGTCAAGAGGCTAAACGAATCGAGAGATGTAACCGGACGGAGGTCGAGCAAGAATAAGAGAAGCTTTGGGTCTTCGTGGTCGTCCTAAACTTTCGAAGAAATCAAGGAATGATGGACCGTGAGGTCAACAGATCGCTACGGTGTACAAAGTCGTACTTGTTCTCGGTGTGGAAAATGCACTCGGAGAATGTTGGAAGAAAACCGCGGATGTTTCAAGTGCGGTTCAAGGATCACATGATCAAGGATTGTCCGATGAACTCGGAGAAGAACCGCCCAAAGAAGTCGAGGTGCTAATCAGTGATGTGGGACAAAGAACCGATAAGAGGTCGTGGTCCAAATGGAAGGGCAATGGTTCCAGAGATCGCGGAACTTGAGTGAGGCGGTAGCTCGAGGCGAGACAACCAGAGTTTGGTGTATGCGCTTCATCGCAGAAGACAAGGACGCCTTTTGATGTTATCACGGTACGCGTTTTGATTTCAGGTTGCCCTTTATTGCTTTGATAGATATAGGGTCAACTCATTCCTATATCGCTAGTGAAGTATCTGGGACTTTGCATGTGACTTCTGAAACTGTACCTAGGAAGATGACTGTACTTAGTCCTCTCAGGATAGATGAGTTGTAGACAAACTTTTAAGGAAGTGCCTCTAGAAGTCCAAGGATCAGCTTTCACCGATTTAATGGAGTTGCCATTCGGAGAATTCGACCTAATTTTAGGCATGGACTGGCTTGTGAAGTACCGTGCAAATGTGGATTGTGCTGCTAAGAGAATGTCCTTAAGAACTTTTGATGACAAGGAAGTTGTAGTGATGGGCGAGAGACGGAACTACTTATCTAATGTAGTATCCGCTCTTAAGGCGGAAAAGATGGTTAGGAAAGGATGCGAAGCTTTTCTGATGTTGGTGAATGCTTTGGAGGCTAAGGAAGCAACTGTTAATGAAGTCAGGACGGTGAATGAATTTGTAGATGTTTTTCCGAAAGAACTTCCAGGGTTGCCTCCGGATCGTGAGGTAGAATTCGGGATAGACTTATTGCCTAGAACGGCGCCAATTTTTATTACTCCATATAGAATGGCACCGAAGGAATTGGTTGAGCTTAAGGCTCAGATTCAGGAATTGCTTGATCGTGGATTCATCCGACCTAATGTGTCTCCATGGGGAGTACCATTCTATTCGTGAAGAAGAAGGACGGATCGATGAGGATGTGTATAGACTACCGGCAGTTGAATAAGCTGACCATCAAGAACAAGTATCCTTTGCCAAGGATCAACGACTTGTTCGATCACCAAGGAGTCATGCGGTATTCTCTAAGATTGATCTAAGGTCGGGTATCATCACTTAAAGTAAAAGAAGCGGATATCCATAAGACGGCTTTCCTAACTAGATATGGGCATTATGAATTTCGGTAATGCCATTCGGATTGATTTAATGCCCCAACCGCGTTTATGGATATGATGAACTGAATTTTTCAGCCTTACTTGGATCACTCGTCGTGGTATTCATAGATGACATCTTGGTGTATTCTAAGTCCAAGTAGAACATGATGAGCATCTTCAATTGTGTTGCAAGTTTTAAGAGAAAAGAAGTGACGCCAAATTCAAAGAAGTGTGAATTTTGGTGAAAGAAGTTGCATTTTAGGACATGTGGTATCTGCGCAAGGGATTAGGTGGATCCTCAAGATCGAGGTCAGATAGATTGGAAACCACCTAAGTCCGTGAATCGAGGTTCGCAGCTTCTTGGGTTTAGCCGGATATTATCAAGATTCGTCAAGGATTTTCATCGATATTTGCACCTTTAACGAAATTGCCGAGGAAGGAAGTACCTTTCGTGTGGGAAGATAAGCAACAAGAGAGTTTTGAGAAGCTCAAGAAAGTTTTGACTAAGCTCTGTTTTGATTCACTGAAGCGGGAAAGGATTTTGTCGTGTATTGTGATGCTTCTCACACGGGATTAGGATGTGTTCGATGCAAGGCGGAAAGGTAGTTATGTATCGTCTCGGCGATTGAGACCGCATACGAGTTAATTACTCGACGCATGACTTGGAGTTGGCGGCTATAGTCTTTGCTCTTAAGGTTTGGAGACATTACTTATACGGGAAAAGTCGATGATATACACGGACCACAAAAGTCTAAAATATCTACCGACTCGTAAAGAACCTAACTGAGGCGCAGAAGGTGGATAGAGTTGTTGAAAGACTACGATTTTCTATCGAGTACCACCCGGTAAGGCGAATGTGGTGGCGTACGCCTAAGTCGAAAAGTGGTGTCGATTTGAGAGCGATGTTTGCACATCTTAGTCTCTACGATGATGGAAGCTTGTTGGCGTAACTTCAGTTAAGCCGACATGGTTAAGTCAAGTAAAGAGAGAGATGCTTAATAGATGAAGATCCGAGTGAAAAGCTTGACAGTGCAAGAGTGGGAAATTGGAAGATTTCAGATTAACAATGGCGAGTATTGTGCTTCAAAGGTAAAGTTTGTATGTCAAGGATCGGGAGTTGAGACAAAGATACTTGAGAATCGCATGGTAGTCCCTATGCTATGCATCCTGGAGGAAATAAGTTATACCGAGATTTGCGAGATCAATTTTGGTGGCCCGGTCTTAAGCGGAAGTTACCGAGTTTGTAGGAAGTGCTTGACGGTCGACAAGTTAAGGCTGAACATCAAGTACCTTTTGGATTACTACTGACCAATAAAGATTCCATGAATGGAAGTGGGAGAGAATCACCATGGATTTTGTTAGTGGGCTTCCTCTTACGCCTACTAAGAAAGACTCCATTTGGGTGATAGTGGACCGATTGATTAAATCGCACATTTTATCCCGATTCGGGTTGATTACTCTTTGCGTAAATTGGCAAAGTTATATGTGGTCGAGATTGTGAGATTGCATGGAGTGCCGTTGTCGATAATTTTACGAGATCCGAGATTTACGCCGCAATTTTGGAAAGCATTGCATCAACTTTGGGCACCAAATTGGACTTCAAGACGGCATTTAATCCTCACCAGATTTGTCATCCGAAAGAGTAATCCAGATCTTAGAAGATATGTTAAGGGGTTGTGTGATAGATTTCAAGGAAGTTGGGAGGAATTCTTATCGTTGGCGTAATTTGTGTACAACAACAGCTTCAATCCAAAGATACTGGATGGCACCGTATGAAGCACTATATGGACGGAAGTGTCGCACTCCTACGTGTTGGACAGAATTAGGGGAACGACAGATTTTGGGTCCAAAAATAGTGGCTGAATCTGAAGAAAAGGTTAAGGTAATCCGGGCTCGGTTAAAGGAAGCATCGATAGACAAAATCGTATACAGAGATTTAAAACGGAAGGAAATAGAGTATGCAGTGGGAGACCAAGTTTTCCTAAAGGTTTCACCTTGGAAAAAGGTGATGAGATTTGGACGCAAAGGAAAGTAAGTCCTGTGTTCATTGGACCTTATCGGATTGTGAAGCGGGTTGGATCTGTGGCATATCGCTTAGATTTGCCTTCAAATTGAAACAAATGCACGATGTGTTCCATGTTTCAATGTTACGCCTGCTACTGGTCGGATCCATCTCATATAGTACCGATTGAGGAGGTGGAATTAAGATCAGATTTGTCATATGAAGAGGAGCCAATTCAAATTCTGGAGCGAGATGTAAAGGTTTTACGGAGAAAATCAGTTCCTCTCGTTAAGGTATTATGGCGTAATCATGGATCAGAAGAAGCTTCGTGGGAACCGGAGGAAGCGATGTGACAGCAATACCCTCACTTATTCCAGCCAGGTAATTTCGAGGACGAAATTATTTTAAGGGGTAGAACCAGAACATCCCGATAATTAGGGCTAAGCATTTTACTTAATTGCGTGATATTGCATGTTTATTTATTAATGAGTATATTTTGGAAGTTATTTAAGCATCATTAATTAAGTGAAGGCTTAGTAAAACTTTTAATTTTTATTAAGAGAGAGAGAGAGCTAAGTAAATTAGGCCTTAAGAATTAATGGCAAGGAGTTTCATGCATAAGTTAAGTAATTGGCAAAGTGGTTAAGATGCATGGATGTATGCTTGAGGTGTAAGGTTCGAATCTTCTAGCTAGCATTAGGGGAAGACTTTAAATTTTTGTTTTCTTCCTTATATGTGTCGGCCAAGAAAGTTCTAGAGTGGATGAGCTATCATTCATTTTGGCTAGTTGACCATGTGAAAAGGAAGTTAAAAACTTAAGGCATGGGATGATAAGTTGGTGATAAGATGAAGGGACAAAGGCTTGATATTTGGCTATGTTTTGGGGATGTGTCCATGGTCATTTGACCATGAACCTAGACGACATGAAGGCCAAAGGGGAGGCTTAATTGTGTAGCAAATTTTTGGATATGATGGGAAGAAACAAGGAGGAAAAAGGGGATATGTTGGCTTTGATTTGGCGAATTTGTGCTTTGCCATTAGGGGGAAAAGTTAGCCAAAAGTCTTTGTTTGTCCATCTTTTCTCATTTTCTCCAAAAGTTCTCTCCTAGCGAATTTGCCATAGAGTTTAGGTAAAAACTTTCTTTTGTTTTGGCTTTCTTCTTTTGACCAATTTTCCTCATTTTGGCCGAATGTACCTTAGACATTTTGGTACACTTTTGCTTTTGATTTAGCCTCAATTGTTTGAACCAAATACAACTTTCTTTCTCCCATTTATTTTTCTTCTTGAAACCGAAACTACAAAGTTCAAAGAACCAAATTCTTCATTTCTCTTCTTTAGCCGAATGCATCTAAGTCTCAAAACTAATCTCCCTTCTCTTTGATCATAATCTCTTTTCTTTTTCTTTTCATCTTATTTTTCTCTTATCTTTCTCTCATTGCCGAAATCACATAGGATCAAGAATCTCCTCCTTGGCCGAATGTGCAAAAGTTCCTAATCATCTCTTTTCTTTTAAGAAATCACCATTTTCATCTTCTTCTCCTCTTTCTCTTTTCTACCTTCTTTCTTTCCTTCTCTTTTCTTTTCCCTTTCTCCTTTTTCTTAAACCGAAACCACCATTTCTCATCTCTTTTTGTTAAAGCTGAATCTTGAAGGACTCAAGTAAGAATTCTATCAATTATTTTTTATCATTTCCTTTCACTTTAGTAAATTTAGAACCATAATCTTTTATTTTCTCTCCTAGACCGAATCTTGTGAAAAGATTTTTCAAAAATCCTTGTTGAAGACAACCTTTAAGTAACCATTCGAATCATCAAGGTAAGATTACTATTTTAGATAATATCAATTTCTTTAGATGGATCACTAATCTATGTTATTTTAGGGGCGATCTAAGATCAACAAGATAGGTAAGAAAAGGGCTGTGCGAAGTGTTTGGAAGAGAGGAGGTATTCCTTTACCATCGAACTACAAACGAAGAGCAAGATTTCGGGTTAGAGACTTTCCACCAAGTTGTGGACCTTCCGCTAACGAGGATCGATTATTCAAGTAGTGCGTATAACCAACCACTTTACATTGGTGGAATATCGGCATGGTTTTGATCCATCTAGTGGAGAAAACCGCAAATAACTGGCTATTCGTGAATCAGGGTAAGGATTTAGATTCATCGCTTATAAGTATAGTTTTGCTAACAATAGTTTATACTAACCGAGTGTATTAATCAATTAGGTGTGGACGAGCAAGTGGGTATTGTTCTCACTGCATTTACTAGGTGTGTAACCATACATTAAAAATTTCCATAGATTTATATTGTTAAAAAGTGATTATGAGATAGTATGTTTTGTTTGTTGATACCAAGCATTGGTATACAAAATTCGTATGTTACCCAATATTTCGTTTATTTTTGCTATATGCATCAATATGAATAAGCATGACTATATTGTGATTTGTGGATAAATAGCATGAAAATCGATTTGATATGTATGTGCATGGCATATGGAGTACGCTTGATAAAGGAGGAAGTATTCGGTGGTTTTACCACACCGGTGACTTGGTCACATATGTGAAATTGGTGACTTGGTCACATATTTGACTCCGTGGCTTTGGTCACATATTTGACTCCGTGGTTTTGGCCACATATTTGACTCCGGTGGCCGGTCACATATTTGACTCTGGTGGCTTTTGGTCACATATTTGGCTCCGTGACTTGGTCACGTATTTGAAATTTGGACTTGGTCAGTGACTTGGTCACATCTGCTTTTGGTGGCTTTGCCACAATAAGAGCGATATGTATGTTGATCGCTGAGAATCGCCTTCGATGGTGTGTAGCGGATGGAGGGTCGATTTAGTAATCCCCACGGTGTGCTGGTTGGTACGGGGGTGTGTAGCGGATGGATATTTAGGTTGGGCCGGGCTTGCATCTCATTTCATAAGTATATCCATGTAATATTGTATGATTATTATTTGATCTGTTATGAAATGGGCCTTTGGGCTAAATTTGAGCTAAAATGGGCCTTTGGGCTAAATATGAGTTAAATGGGCCTTTGGGCTAAATATTTGATTAAATGGGCCTATGGCCATATGTGAAATTTTTGGGCTTGAAAGCATTTCATAAAATGGGCTTTTTAGTGTATGTGTTATACATTGAGTTTATAACTCACCCATTTTATGGGATAACTTTTCAGATAACTCAGAAAGCGATGGATCTGGAATGAAAGGATTTCGAGGTGGTCGATTTCAGATTAAGTATTGTGGAGTTTTTCCAACTTAAACTCTTTAAGTTAAATTTTATTACTTAGACTTTAATTTGGGTTGCCAATATTATGTAATAAGGCCATTATAAACTATCTTTAATTTCGTGTTTGGATTTACTTTCATTTTGCCATGAATAAATATCCATTAAATAACTAAATTGGTTTTAATAATTATTTAAAAGGTTTTTGTCTTTAATATATAAATGTTTTCAAGGAGATTTTCTTAAGTTTGGTTTCCTTTTGATTTTATTAATTCCTCCTAAGAATAATGTTTTTAAAGACAAAATTTCTTTACAATGGAATTCGCTAAAGTTTTACTCAAGGAATATACCAAATCCGGTTAGACATTTTGGGTCGGGTTTGGGGTGTTTCACCGTTTCAATAATAATTCATTATCAATCTTTTGAGCATCACATATTTGTTGTACAAACAATGGTTTTGCTTTTAATTCTGCTATCACAAAACTATCATCAGATAAGTCTAACTGAGCATTCAAAGCATGTAGTGCATATAATGATTTTCTACTCAGAGCATCTGCAACAACATTTGCTTTACCCGGATGATAATCTATCATAAGCTCGTAATCTTTCAATAACTCAAGCCATCTTCTCTGACGCGAGTTCAAATCTTTCTGAGTCATCAGATATTTCAAACTTTTATGATCTGAAAATACGTGACATTTCTCACCGTACAGATAATGACACCAAATCTTAAGTGCAAACACAATTGCAGCTAATTCAAGATCATGAGTCGGATAATTCTTTTCATGAGGCTTCAACTGTTTTGAAGCATACGCTACAACTTTGCCTTCCTGTATCAAAACACATCCCAGACCATTTAACTAAGCATCACTATAAATAATAAATTCTTTACCCGATTCTGGCTGAACTAACACTAGAGCTTCTGTTAACAGAGTTTTCAATTGATCAAAACTTTTCTGACACTTATCTGTCCATTCAAATCTAACACCTTTCTGAAGTAGTCTAGTTAACGGAGTAGCTATCGCTGAAACACGCCAAACCTGGCCCACAAGCCTTGACCGGATCTCGCATGCTCCTCGAGTAAACCGTAGTTAAATCTTATTTTGTCATCGTGAAAAATTTAGTGGATTTGAAAAAAATAATTTTTGTGAATGATCAAGTTGAAAACCATGTTGTTATCAAAGTTTGCATTTCATTAAAACGTTATTTTCATGTTTCAAAAAAATTCAAGTTAAGGAAATGCCAAATTCTAGAGTTTATCATTGTTGAAAATTGTAGGTGTTTAGTTGTCAAAACATTTGTAGTTGTTTTACTTAAAACTGCTTAACCCTTTGTTTAATATTGATCGACGTAATAAAAATTAAAAAACGCAAACATAAAAGCAGCTTAAATAGTAATGGCCTTATTACAACAAAATGAAACCCAAAATAAATCCAAAAAAAGATGAAGAAAAACTTAATAAAGAAACCCGAAATGCTGAACTGAGCATGGCCACCACTAAGTCCCTGCCAACCCGGTCCATTTACTGAGTATCACTTGCAAAATGTTAGCCCACGAAGGGTACAGACTCAGTGTGTAACAACCAACACAAACTCCCAAACGATTAAGGCATATTAAATCACATATAACAGATATAGGCAATGATGCAACCCAAACCCACCTAGATATCCAACCTCTACACATCACCCGTACCTGCCAATCACACCGTGGGGATTACTAAATCGACCCTCCATCCGCTACACTCCATCGAAGGCAGTCGCTGCAGTCAACTCCACATCACCCTTATAATCGTGGCATAGCCACCAGATAATGTGACAGAGTCACCGGATTCATAATATGTGACATAAGTCACCAGATAATGTGGTAAAAACCACCGGAACACTTATCCTTTATCATTATCACCCATATGCCCATGCAACGTACATAACATACAAATATCATGCAATATACCTCACCCCATGGCCATAACGATATTTCTCATATTTTCATATCAATGTTTATATACTTTATTAACTGAGAGTTAGGGGTAACGTACCTGAATGTACTGTACCATTGAATGGTACCCTTAACCATATTCATTCATTGCCTTATTAACATATACATAACAATATTATTATTAATTGAGAATTTAGGGTGGGTTACATACCTGGTTACTAACGCGATTACCGAATCCCGAAAATCTCGATCTGACGCACTAGATCCCCATTCCTACATCGGCCAACACTAAGATCATTAGCAAAGAGACCATTCAGCTATACAACCAAATCCCAGAAGGTTAACGCACAACTATAATCCTTACCTTAACGCCTTCCGAATGCTAGCCATAACCCGAGATATGCGAGACTGATCTTTCCCTTACAATCGGCCAACATTAACACTTCATCTTAATAGCCTTCGGCTTTTCAAATAACTAAGAGACAAATTGAATTAGCATGAAACCTTACCACTAACTCACTGGAATCGATTGATAGGGAAAAGATGGATACTTCAAAATCTCGAAGATCCTAAAAGAAATCGATTGCATAGTTGATTAAAAGTCAAGACAAATGCTGAAATTCAGCTTTTGTCCTACACATGTTGACAGAAGTAAGGGAGAATAGAGGAGATTCAGTCATGACAGACTTACCTATTCCAAACTGATTAGAGAAGAAAGCAAGGGAGATCTCTGCTTGGTTGAGATTCGGCCAAAGTGAAGGGAGAGAGTGAGAGAAAGATGAATGGTATTCAGCTTTGGTTTAAAGAGAAGAGATTAAGGGAGTTTTGACTTTAGTGTTAAAAAAAATAATCAGCAACAGTCAATGTTCTTTCGGCTTTTTATGACAGAAGGAATTGTGAGAAGAAGAAGAAAAAGAATGATGGTGAGGCTCAAGTTATGGTTCGGCTTAGGTGAGAAAGAGGAAGAAAAGAATGAAAAAAACTTAACGATGCCAAATGAATTTCGGCACTAGCTCCCCTAGGCATGACCGAATATGCCCCCTTCAAAGTCCTTCTGCCGGCCAACTCTTCTTCCCACATCCAAATCCCCCTTTTCCCTCCTACTTAGCCAAAAATTTAAGCTATTTGACCCAATCTACACTTCATCCATGAAGTGTCCTTGTGCCGTCCACCACTGCACCTCCTTGCTGAAAAATAAAAGCTTTAAAATGCTTCCCTTGCTACTCGAACCTAGATCCCTTCACACTCCCTGTGTCGTCACTCTCCTATGCTCTTAGTGGCGCCTCCCTTCCCATTTTATCAATTGGGTTCTTGTGTTATAACCACACATTAAACTCCTTAAGGTCTAGCTCCCTTAGTTCCCTTTTTAGGCTTAAAAATCCAATAATTTTCTAAGTGAAAATACATAACCCCTAAATCCTGGATATTACAGTTCTACCCCCTTAAAATAATTTCGACCTCTAAATTACCTGGCTAAAATAAGTGAGGGTATTGCTATCGCATTGCTTCCTCTGGCTCCCACGAAGCTTCTTCCGATCCATGGTTACGCCATAACACTTTGACTAGAGGAACTGATTTCCTCCGAAGCACCTTCACATCCCGTTCTAGAATCTGAATTGGCTCCTCCTCATAGGACAAATTTGGTCTCAGCTCCACCTCCTCAACTGGCACAACATGAGATGGATCTGATCGGTAACGACGTAACATCGAAACTTGGAACACATTATGCATCTGCTTCAACTCAAGGCAACTCTAATTGATATGCTACTGGTCCAACCCGCCTCAAAATCCGATAAGGTCCTATAAACCTGGGACTTAACTTTCCCTTACGACCAAATCTCATTACCTTCTTCCACGGCGAAACTTTTAGAAGCACCTGATCTTCTTCTACAAACTCTATCTCTTTTCGCTTAAGATTTGCATATGACTTCTGCCTGTCAGATGCCTCCTTCAACCGTGCTCAAATTACCTTAACCTTTTCTTCTGATTCTACCAAAATCTTCGGACCTAAAACCTAACATTCCCCCAATTCTGTCCAACACGTAGGAGTGTGACACTTCATCTATACAAATTACTTGCAGACGTGCCATCCGAATACTTGCTTGATAGTCGTTATTGTACACAAATTCTCTAAAGGCAAGAACTCCTCCCAACTTCCTCTGAAGTCTATCACGCAACCTCTCAACATATCCTCTAGCACTTGAATTACCCACTCAGATTGACTGCCCGATGGTGGATGGAATGCCGTACTGAAGTCCAACCTGGTTCCCAATGCTTGATGTAGTGCCTTCCAAAATCGAAACATAAACCTCAGATCCCTATCCGAGATAATCGACACCAAGCACTCATGCAAATCACAATTTCGCCAGACAACTTTGCCAACCTTTGCAAATAATAGTCAACTCAAGACCGGTATGAAATGTGCAAACTTTGTCAACCGATCTACTATCACCCATACCAAGTCCTTCTTAGTAGGCATAAGGGAAGCCCACTAATGAAGTCCATGGTAATTCTCTCCCACTTCCATTGCGGAATCTTTATCAGCTGAAGCAATCTTGATGGTACTTGGTGTTCAGCCTTAACTTGTTGACACGTTAAACACTTCCCTACAAATTTTGTAACTTCTTGCTTCGCACCGTGCCACCAAAACTGATCCCGTAGATCCCTATATAACTTACTTCCTCCAGGATGCATAGCATAAGGGGTATTATGCGATTCCTGAAGAATTTTCTGCTATAACTCCTCATCCTTCGGCATACAGACCTTACCCCAAAAATACAACACTCCATCACCGTTTACACCATAGTCTTCCAACTCCCCATTTTGTACTTGCAGCAGCTTAGCACTTAGTTCCCCATCTACCAACTATTTCTCCTTTACCTGACTTAACCACGTCTACTTCACTTGCAACTCCGCTAGAAAACTTCCATTATCACAAAGGCTAAGATGTGCAAACATCGCCCTCAAATCTGACACTACTTTCTGACTTAGGGCATCCGCCACAACATTCGCCTTGCCCGGGTGATACTCTATTGAACAGTCGTAGTCTTTCAACAACTCCACCCACCTTCGCTATCTCAAATTCAGCTCCTTCTAAGTCAATAAATATTTAAGACGCTTGTGGTCTATATAAATCACTGACCTTTATCCAAACAAATAGTGCCTCTACACTTTTCGAGCGAATACTACCGTCGCCAACTCCAGATCATGCGTCGGATAGTTAACCTCATGTGGCCTCAATTGTCGAGACGCATAAGCGATCACTTTCTCGTCTTACATTAGAACACATCCCAATCCTGTATGGGAAGCATCACAATACACCACAAAGTCCTTCCCTGCTTTCAGCTGAATCAAAACTAGAGCCTCTATTAATACTCTCTTAAGCTTCTCAAAACTCTTCTGCTGCTTATCCGCCTATACGAAAGGTACCTCCTTTCTCAGCAACTTCATCAAAGGTGCTGCTATGGATGAGAACCCTTCGACAAATCTCCTGTAGTAGCCTACTAACCCCAAGAAACTACAAACCTCAGCCACAGACTTAGGTGGTTTCCAATCTAATACTGCCTCAATTTTTCAAGGATCCACCCTTATCCCTTCTGCAGACACCACATGCCCTAAGAACGTAACTTCCTTCAGCCAAAATTCGCACTTGCTGAACTTGACATATAGCTTCTTTTCCCTTAATACTTGTAATACCACCCGGAGATGCTCATCATGTTCTTCCTCAGACTTGGAATACACTAGGATGTCGTCTATAAACACAACGACGAACCGATCCAGGTAGGGTTGGAAAACCCAGTTCATCATATCCATGAATGCAGTTGGGGCGTTCGTCAATCCGAACGGCATTACCAAGAACTCATAATGCCTATATCTTGTCTGAAAAATTATCTTATGGATATCTACTTCCTTCACCTTAAGCTGATGATATCCAGATCGTAGATCTATTTTTGAAAATACTACGGCCCCCTTAAGCTGATCGAACAAGTCGTCTATCCTCGGCAACGGGTACTTGTTCTTGATGGTAAGCTTATTCAACTGCCGGTAATCTATGCACATGCGCATAGTCCCGTCCTTCTTTTTCACGAATAGGACCGGTGCTCCCCATGGAGACACACTGGGTCGAATAAACCCACGATCGAGTAACTCTTGGATCTGGGCCTTGAGCTCTACCAACTCTTTTGGCACCATTCGGTACGGAGCAATTGACACAAGAGCTGTACTCCGCGAGAAATCAATTTGAACTCTACCTCCCCTCGTCCGGGTAACGCAGACTCCTCCTCAAAAAGACATCCACGAATTCCTTATCGTTCTCACTCCACTAACCCCTCTTCTTTTGCATCCACAAAGACTCACGAAGGCCAAAATGCCTTGCACCCTTTCCCAACCATCTTAATAAATTTTTTAATGTGGAGACTACGTTAGCCAAATAATTTCTTCTTTCTCCTATCATAATTACCTCCTCATCCTCCTGAGTCCTCAACTCCATTCATTTAGTGCAGCAATCCAATTTAGCACGATGTTCTACTAACCAATCCATGCCTAGAATGAGATCAAATTCACCAAAAGGTAGTTCCATCAAGTCGACAGAAATACCACTCCACAATCTCTAGAGGTACACTCTGAAATATCCTATTCACCACTATCGCTTGACCTAACGGGCTCACTCTGATCATCTCTCTAATGTATACGCCAGATGCTACACTTAATGTTTCAAATTATTCTACATGCAACATATGAGTGGGTAGAGCCAACATTAATTAAAGCAAAGTAAGGCTTGTTAGCTATAAGGAACGTAGCGGTTATGACGTCTCAGTGGCCACCATCCTCCTCCGACGAATCAGATACACCAGATCCGACTGTCTTGCCTCTGTGTTACCAACACCTCTACCTGGTGTTCCCTGACCTCTTCCAGAACCATTACCTCTGCCAATCGAACCCACGACCCCGCGGTGGCTATTTTCCACCTTTTCCAAATTTCGATTAAGACCACGACTTGTCGGGTCGGTTTCGTTTGTTTTCATAGATGATCCCTAATCATGTGATCTTTAGACCCACACTTAAAACATCCCCCTATCTTCTTCCAACACTCTCCTAGGTGCATCTTTCCACACTGAGCACAAGTGCGGATCGCCCTCCATAACAACCTCATCGACCTTATGCCCATCAACTCTAGGTCTCTTTTGAACATTCCCGGATGACCTTGATGATCCAAAACCTCTCTTTTGTCTATTCCTATTCGAATTCAGTCTCACAGATTCCTTAACCCCTTCGGCTACCTTAGCCTTCTCTACCAACACAAGAAACTCCCCGCCTCCCGTAGAGCAATCAACAATCTCAGGTCATCCCTCAGTCCGTCCTCAAATCAGACACATCGTTCATGCTCCGTAACCACGATACCTCGAGCATACCGGCTCAACCTTAAAAATTCTGCCTCATACTCTGCTACGGACTTACTCCTCTGAACCAGCCTTAGAAACGCCTTCCTCTGCACATCAATATAGCTAGTCCCAATATACTTCTTCTGATACGCCACCTTAAAATACTCCCAAGTGAGACCATCCGCTATAGCACTATCCCGAACCGTGAGCCACCACTAGTATGACTTATCCCGGAGAAGCGACACCACCCCTTTCAGTTTCTCCTCAGTAGTTAGATCCATCTCGTCCATAATTCGCTCCGTCGTCTCCAACCAATACTCAGTCGTATTGGGCGCCACACCAGATACACCTCGGAATACCTCAGCTCCATTGGCTCGAAGTCGCTCAGGTATAGATTTTTGAGCTACCATACCCTCACCTGCTCTAGCCACCCTCTCAAGAACTCGCAGCATCGCCTGCGATATGCATCATCCCCCGTCTAATCCTGATATTCAACGCCGACAGCTGGTGGTGGTGGTATCTCATTCTCGGACCCTTGACCAAACCTAACGGGTTTCGATACAGTGCCTCTGCCACGCCCACGCACATTACGACCACGTCCCCTAGAACTCATGCCTACGATCGTGATTTAATCTACTTTAAAAAGTTTTATGCATTAGTTTTTGTTCCACTGATTACCCACGAACAAGTTTTATGTAAAGAAGTTTAGTGGTAGTTCTTTCGACCATTTCAGAGTTTTTGTTTCAAGTCTTCTACCCTAATTCAGAGAATCACATTCATTTAATAGTGTCTTCTACACACATTTACCACTTTAAACATTTTCGTCTATTCCCAACCCAGGGGTACTTTCGTAATTTATCTTATAGGGGTATTTTGGTAATTTTTTTCCCAAATCAGGTATCTTAAAAATTTTCAAAATAGGGGTTTTGATATTTTTGCAAAATAGGAATATTTGTTAAAATTTTGAGGGTAGTATGGTAATTTTATCAATCGAGGGTATTTTAGTAATTTTACAAACCAAGGGTATTTAGGTAATTTTGTAAACCGGGGTTATTTCAAAAATTTTTTTTAAAATCTAAAATAGTTTTTACAAATAAAAGGGGTAATTCAGTGATTGTAAAACTAATGTTTTTATAAAACAGTGTAGCTAGTCCCTTTCGGGTTTTAATTATTGAGTTTAGCCTGTGAATAAGTCCTCTTGTTAGGGTGAACCGTCATTACGCACTGTAGGATTCAAGCGAAGAGGAGGTGAGTCACTAGGATCGCTTAAATACCAAGCTCCCCCTAAATCCAATCCTAAACATGTAATATCCGGGAATTAGGGCTTGTGCATTTTTGCTTAATTGTATGAAGTAACATGCCTATGTGTGTTTGAATGTATTGTATGAATTCTTTTAAGAACTTCAAAGTGTAGGTAAATGCCTTAGAAAATAATAGATTTTAAGTATTAAAGGGGGAGCTAAGCTTGATAAGCCTTAAGAAAACATGTAGAGGGAATTGGACATAAAAAGTGGGCTTGTTAAAGTGGCAAGGAGGCGCCACTTAGGGCCTTGGTAAGTGACGCCACAAGCAATGGAGAAGGGTTTGGGTTCGAGCCACAAGGGAAGCAAAAAAGGGAGCTTTTATTTTGTTGCAATGGGGAGCGAGAGGGACGACATAGGGACTTTATTTAGATGAGGATTGGACTTGGTCAATCCCTTTTAAAATTCAGCTAATATAGAAGATAAATGTTGATTTATTTTAAATTATTTTGAATGTGCAAAAAGAAGAGAAAATAGGAGAAAAGAAAGGGATGAGATAGGGGGAAGAAGAGTTACTGATTGGAGGGTCTAGGTGTAGTATTTTTGGCAAGATGGGAGAAGTAAGGCCATTCTTCATTCTTTTCTCTTTTGTGCCTCTCGTCAATTCTCTAGCAAATCTTCTCTTTTCTCTTTTATTTTTTCAAAGCTTAAAACACAAGCAAGCATAGCCGATCTCTTCATCTTTCTCTTCTCACCTTTTCTTCCCATCTTACTTAGGCCGAACCTCTTCCTCCCAAAGGTTCATCATTGCCAAAATTCCTAGATCAAAATACCACCATTGTCGAACCCTTGTAAATCTCACCTCTTTTCTTTCCCAATTGCTAAGGCTGAACACCTCTGTGGGTTCAACAAGGAGCAGTTGATTTCTGTAATAAGGGTAAGGGTCAACTATCGATTCTTTTCTTTCTTTTCTTTAGCCAAAAGATGGAATCTAACCCCATTAATGTTCTTGGCTGAAACTATGAAGGAAGTTTCAGGATTTCTATTGTAGCCAATTTCAAGAAGGAAGCTTTCGGGACTTTTAAGATCTAAGGTAAGCTATGGGTGATATTCGGCCATAGGCCATTTATGATGTTCATAAAGTGTTAGAATCTGATCTAACATAAGGCTTGTAGGTATTTCAACATCTCCATAAGATAAGTGATGATTTAGGGATTTAGATCCACAAAGTAAGGGACTATGGACATTCGGCCACGGCTATATTAAGTACTAGGGGCTAACCGATTCTGACATTGGTTTTTAGGAAGGAATGCAATCGATTTTTTTCAGTTTATTGTTAAACTCTAAAAACCCGACAATACTTTTTACTTATTGATTTCAAGTACAAATAAAAATACTGTTTTAATAAAATCGAGTCTGCAAAGATAACCCTGTTTTCAATTTGTACTCAACACAAATCAAATTATCTTCCAAACCACTCAGATTTTCCAAAGTAACAATTACGTTTTGAATTATTTTACTCAAGGAGCATGCCAGATTCGGTCTGGACTTGTGGGCCGGGTTTGGGGTGTTTCAGTTTGGTATCAGAGCTCGATTCAAAACTCAGCCTTAAGGGCTTTTTGGGCCCAAAATGTTTTCTTTCTTTTGAAATTGAATTTTACTAAGAAATGAGCAGGTTTTTTGGCATGGCACCTAAGTCTCCGGCCCAAAGTCCCCCAGGTAAGTACCCCTAACTCTTCTGTGATTTGTATGTGGGAAATCATAGGGACGTAGATTAGTAGAGTAGGAAATATTTAACCCTAGGATTAGTCTACTTCAACACCAAGTTACATAAAACTTAAAGTCAAACCAAACAAACACGTGGTCTCGAGTCACCGAAAAAGGTGTGGCAACCATTGTGCGCATGTCTAGGATTGGATTAGGGGAGCTTGGTATTTAAGCGCCCTAGTGACTCACCTCCTCACCGCCGAATCCTACCCAGTGCGTAATTACTTGCTCACCCTAACCAAGAGGACTCACCATAAAGCTAAACTCAATAACTAAAACCCGAAAGGACCCACACCTTGTTTTGGGAAACTCTAAAGTCAAATTGTGATTTTAAAATTTCAAAGTACCCTTGATTTAAAAATGACCAAAATGCCTTGATTTGTAAAATTGACCAAATTACCCCTAACCTGTACAAATGACCAAAATACCCTCAGTGTGAAAAGTTACCGAAGTACCCTCAAATTAAAAATTTCTAAAGTACCATTGTTTTGAAAAGTCACCAGGAACCATATTTTTCGAAAAATTACCGAAATGCCCCTGGTTTGAAAAATTACAAAAATACCCTCAGTGTATAAATTACCATTTTACCCTTGAAATTTTCTTACCAAGTATTTCCATTTTGTAAAAAAATGCTAAAATCTCTACCTTGTGAAATTTTCAAATACCTTAATTTGGAAAATTACCAAAATACCCCTATAGGATAAAATTACGAAAATACCCCTAGGTAGTGGAAAACAACAAACAATGACAACTACAACATTTTTCTGTAATGAATGCAACTTCATGAATGTGATTGAATGAATGAATTGAGACTGTATGTGTATGGAATCGAAAGAACTACTCCCTAGAACTATTGAACATAAGATCGTTTCGTGATAAATCAAGGGAACAAAACTAATTTATAAAATTTATAATCGATAAACTCAACTCTAAGGATGAGTTCTAGAGGACGTAGTCGTAATGTGCGTGGCCGTGGTAGAGGTTTGAATGATCGTGTCGTAACTCTGTTAGGTCCGTCAAGGGTCCAAAATGAAATGCCACCACCGCCAACTACCGATGTGGAATATCGAGATCGACGGGGAAGATGCGATATCACAAAGCGATCTTGAAGTTTTAGAAAGGATGGCTGGAGCAAGTGGAGGCATGGGAGCTCGAAAGTCGGTACCTGAGCGACTTCGAGCTAATGGAGCTGAGTTTTTTCGTGGAGTATCTGGTGTGGCACCCAATACGGCTGAGTATTGGTTGAAGGCGACGGAGCGAATTATGGATGAATTAGACTTGACTGCCGAGGAAAAACTAAAAGGGGTAGTGTTGCTACTCCGTGACGAGTTATATCAATGGTGGCTCACGGTTCAGGATAGTGCTGCCGCAGACGATCTTACTTGGGAATACTTTAAGGCGGCATATCAGAAGAAATATATTGGAACAAGTTATGTTGATGCGCAGAGGAAGGCATTTTTGAGGCTGGTTCATGAAAATAAGTTCGTAGCGGAGTACGAGGTAGAATTTTTAAGGTTGAGCCAATATGCTCGAGGTATTGTGTCAACAGAGCATGAACGGTGTGTCTGATTTGAGGACGGACTGAGGGATGACCGGAGGTTGTTGATAGCTTCACAGCAGGAGCGAGAATTTACCGTGCTGGTGGAGAAGGCTAAGGTAGCCGAAGGGATTAAGGGCTCGGTGAGACAAAATTCAGACTGAAATAGGCAAAAGAGAGGCTTTGGATCATCAGGGTCATCAGGGAATGTGCAAAAGAGGCCTAGAAGTGATGGGCCACGCGATTAGCAGGTTGCTACGGGAGGACAGTACCGTACTTGCGGCCAGTGTGGAAAGATGCACTTAGGGGAGTGTTGGAAGAAGACGAGAGGATGTTTCAAGTGTGGGTCCAAGGACCACATGATTAAGGACTGTCCTATGAAAATAGACAGGAGCCAACCAGTAAGTCAGGGTTCTAATCAGGCTGAAAGAGGAGGACAGCAGCCACCGCGAGGTCGTGGTTGGGCTGGCAGAGGTAATAGTTCTAGTAGAGGATGGGGAACACCGGGCAGAGGTGTTGGTAACACAGAGGCGAGGCAGACGGGTCTGGTATATGCAGTTCGTCAGAGGGAAGATGGTGACGCACCGGACGTCATAACTGGTACGTTCCTTATGGCTGACAAGCCTTACTTTGCTCTAATTGATGTTGGCTCTACCCACTCTTATATTGCATGTAGAGTAGTTGAAACACTAGGCATAGCCTCTGAACTGTCTAATAGGGAGATGACTGTAGTGAGCCCATTAGGTCAAACTGTAGTGGTGAATAAGATATTTCAAGTGTACCTCTGAGCTTCGTGGTGTGGTATTTCTGTGACGACTTGATGGAATTACCCTTGTAAAATTTGATCTCATCCTTGGTATGGGTGGCTAGTGAAACATCGGATTTGTATTGGATTGTGCAAATAAGCGAATGGAGTTAAAACGCCAGGAGGATAAGGCGATAGTTATGATAGGGAAAGAAGAAACTACTTGTCTAACGTAGTCTCTGCTTTAAAGGCTAATAAGATGGTTTGAAAAGGGTGCAAGGCATTTTTTATCTTTGTTAGTGCGTTGGATGCAAAGGAAGGGGGAGTTAGTAGAGTTAGAACAGTAAAAGAATTTGTGGATGTTTTTCCAGGGGAGTTATCGGGAATACCCCCGGATAGGGAAGTGGAGTTCAGAATTGACTTACTGTCGAGTATAGCTCCTGTGTCCATTGCCCCGTACAGAATGGCACCAAAGGAGTTGGTTGAGCTCAAGGCTCAGATCCAAGAGTTACTTGACCGTGGGTTTATCCGACCCAGTGTGTCTCCACGGGGAGCACCGGTCTTGATTGTGAAGAAGAAGGATGGAACTATGCGTATGTGTATAGATTATCATCAGTTGAATAAGCTAACCATCAAGAATAAGTACCCTTTGCCAAGAATAGACGACTTGTTCGATCGACAAGAAACTGCGGATTTTCAAGATAGATCTAAGGTCTGAATATCATCAGCTTAAAGTAAAGGAGGCTGATATCCATAAGATAGCTTTCCAGACAAGGTACGGGCATTATGAGTTCTTGGTAATTCTGTTCAGATTAACAAACGCCTCAACCGCGTTCATGGACATGATGAATCGGGTTTTCCAACCCTATCTAGACCGGTTCATTGTTGTATTCATAGACGATATTTTGGTGTATTCAAAGTCTGAGGAAGAACATGATGAGCACCTCCGAGTCGTGTTGCAAGTGTTAAGGGAGAAAAAAGCTTTATGCCAAGTTCAGCAAGTGCGAATTTTGGCTAAAAGAAGTTACGTTTTTAGGGCATGTGGTGTCAGCTGAAGGAATAAGGGTGGACCCCCTGAAGATTGAGGCAATATTGGATTAGAAACCACCTAAGTCTGTGGCAGAAGTTCGCAGTTTCTTGGGATTGGCAAGCTATTATAGAAGGTTCGTAAAAGGGTTCTCGTCGATCACAGCACCTTTGACAAAGTTACTAAGGAAGGAGGTACCTTTCATATGGACTGATAAGCAATAGGAGAGCTTTGAAAAGCTTAAGAGAGTCTTGACTGAAGCTCCAATTTTAATTCAGCCTGAGGCAGGGAAAGATTTTGTGGTGTACTGTGATGCTTCCCATACAGGATTGGGAGGTGTCCTTATGCAAGATGGGAAGGTAGTTGCTTATGCGTCTCGATAATGAAGGCCACATGAGGTTAACTACCAGACGCACGACTTGGAATTGGCAGCAGTGGTCTTTGCTCTTAAAGTGTGGAGGCACTACTTATATGGAGAAAAGTCAGTGATCTACACGGACTACAAGAGCCTGAAGTATTTGCTGACTCAGAAAGAGCTAAACCTGAGACAGCGAAGGTGGGTAGAATTATTGAAGGACTACGATTGCTCTATAGAGTATCACCCGGGCAAGGCGAATGTGGTGGCAGATGCCCTAAGTCAGAAAGTAGTGACGGAGTTAAGGGCAATGTTCGCACATTTAAGCCTCTTTGATGATGGAAGTTTATTATCAGAATTACAAGTGAAGGCGACATGGCTGAATGAGGTGAAAGAGGACAGTTGGCGATGATGATTTCAAGACTAAGCTACAAAGAAGTGCAGAGGGGGAGTTGGAGGATTATGGTATTAATGGCGATGGAGTATTGTGTTTCAAGGGAAAGGTTTGTATGCCTAAGAATAAGGAGCTAAGGTAGAAAATTCTTCAGGAATCGCATAGTAGTCCTTGTGCTATGCATCCTGGAGGCAGTAAGATGTATAGAGATCTAAGGGAACAGTTTTGGTGACCTGGTCTTAAGCGGGAAGTTATCGAATTTGTAGGGTAGTGCTTAACGTGTCAGCAAGTTAAGGTGAACACCAAGTTCCGTCGAGGTTGCTTCACCAATACTGATTCTCGCGAAGGAAGTGGGAGAGAATCACCATGGACTTCGTGGAGTGGGCTTCCCTTACGCCTACTAAGAAGGACTCGATATGGGTGATAGTGGATCGATTGACAAAGTCCACGCATTTCATTCCAGTGCGGGTTGACTATTCTCTCCAAAGGTTAGCCAAGTTGTATGTGGCGGAGATTGTGAGGTTGTACAGAGTGCTAGTGTCAATTATCTCGGATAGGGATCCGAGGTTTACGTCTCGATTTTGGAAGGCGTTATATCAAGCTTTGGGCACTAGATTGGACTTCAGTATGGCATTCCATCCGCAGTCAGACGGCCAGTCTGAGCGAGTGATCCAAGTGTTAGAGGATATGCTGAGGGGCTGTGTGATAGACTTCAGAGGAAGTTGGGAGGAATATTTGCCTTTATCGGAATTTGTATACAATAACAGCTATTAGGCAAGTATTCAGATGGCACCGTATGAAGCACTGTATGGACGAAAGTGTCACACTCCCACATGTTGGACGGAATTGGGAGAATGTCAGATTTTGGGTCCAGTAATTATGGCAGAATCGGAAGAAAATGTTAAGGTGATTCGGACACAGTTGAAGGAGGCTTCTGACAGGCAAAAGTCATACGCAGATCTTAAGCGGAAGGAGATTGAGTTTACCTTGGGAGATTCAGTGTTCCTTAAAGTTTCACCGTGGAAAAAGGTGATGAGGTTTGGTCGCAAAGGGAAGTTAAGTCCCAGGTTTATAGGATCTTATCGGGTATTAAAACGAGTTGGACCGGTGGCATATCAGTTAGAGTTGCCTTCGAAATTGCAGCAGATGCACGATGTATTTCATGTTTCGATGCTACGCCGTTATTGATCGAATCCCTCTCATGTAGTTTCGGTTGAAGAGGTGGAGTTAAGGTCAGATTTGTCCTACGAGGAGGAGCCAATTCAGATTCTGGAACAAGATGTGAAGGTGCTTCGGAGGAAATTAGTTCTTTTGGTGAAAGTGTTGTGGCGTAACCATGGATTGGAGGAAGCTTCTTGGGAGCCGGAAGAAACAATGCGGTAGCAATACCCCCACCTATTCTATCCAGGTAATTTCGAGGTCGAAATTATTTTAAGGGGGTAGAACTGTAATATCCGAGAATTAGGGCTTGTGCATTTTTGCTTAATTGTATGAAGTAACATGCCTATGTGTGTTTGAATGTGTTGTATGAATTCTTTTGAGAACTTCAAAGTGTAGGTAAATGCCTTAGAAAATAATAGATTTTAAGTATTAAAGGGGGAGCTAAGCTTGATAGGCCTTAAGAAAATATGTAGAGGGAATTGGACATAAAAAGTGGGCTTGTTAAAGTGGCAAGGAGGCGCCACTTAGGGCCTTGGTAAGTGATGCCACAAGCAATGGAGAAGGGTTTGGGTTCGAGCCACAAGGGAAGCAAAAAGGGAGCTTTTATTTTGCGACAATGGGGAGCAGTAGTGGATGACATAGAGACTTTATTTAGATGAGGATTGGACTTGGTCAATCCCTTTTAAAATTCGGCTAAGATAGAAGATAAATGTTGATTTATTTTTAAATTATTTTGAATGTGCAAAAAGGAGAGAAAATAGGAAAAAAAGAAGGGATAAGATAGGGGGAAGGAGAGTTGGCCGATTGGAGGGGTCTAGGTGTAGTATTTTTGGCAAGATGGGAGAAGTAAGGCCACTCTTCATTCTTTTCTCTTTGTGCCTCTCGCCAATTCTCTAGCAAATCTTCTCTTTTCTCTTTATTTTGTCAAAGCCAAAACACAAGCAAGCATAGCCGATCTCTTCATCTTTCTCTTCTCACCTTTTCTTCCCATCTTACTTAGGCGAACCTTTTCCTCCCAAAGGTTTATCATTGCCCTTGTAAATTCCTAGATCAAAATACCACCATTGATTTACGTAATAAGGGTAAGGGTCAACTATCGATTCTTTTTTCTTTTCTTTAGAACCCTTGTAAATCTCTATTGTAGCCTCTTTCTTTCCCAATTGCTAAGGTGTTAGAACACCTCTCTATGGGTTCAACAAGGAAGCGGACATTGATTTTAAGTAATAAGGTTGGTTTTAAGGTCAACTATAGGTTCTTTTCTTTTCTTTTCTTTAGTATGAAAGATGGAATCTAACCCCATTAATGTTATTGGTCGAAACTATGAAGTATGAATATGGAATAAGACATATAGCATGTTACTTGCATGATTTGTATGACATGGGGTATATGGGTGAATACGAAAAGGAGAAGTGATCTGATGGTTTTTACCATAATATCTAGTGACTCATGTCACATAATCTGAATGTGGTGACTTATGTCACATATAATTATCTGGTGCCTATGCCACGAATTTATAAGGGCGATGTGCCAGTTGTCTGCAGTGACTGCGTTCTATGATGTGTAGCAGATGGAGGGTCGACTTAGTAGTCCCCACGGTGTGATGGTTGGTACGGGTGATGTGTAGCGGATGGTTATCTAGGTTTGGGTTCTTCGGATTGCATCATTATCTAGAATTGCTATATATATATATATATATGTATGAACTGATATGCCTAAATCGTTGGGACTTTGTGTTGATGGTTATTCATTGAGTCCGTTTGACTCACCCCGTTGTGGGATATTTTTCAGGTGACTCTCAGTAATGGACCGGGTCGGCAGGAGCTTAGTGGTGGCCATGCTCAGCTCAGAGTTATTTTATTTTTATTGGTTTTTATCATTTAAGTTTTGGATTTATTTCGGGTTTTGCTATGATGTAATATGGCCATTCTTATTAACTATTTTAAGTATGCATTTTATTCGGTTTATTATGTTTCGATTATTGTTAAATCAAGATTAAATAGTTTTTCATTAAAATAAATCTTAAATGTTTTTGACACCTAAGCACAAATGTTTTTCAAATTACTATTAAACTCTAAAAAAAAAAAAAACCCGGCAATACTTTTTACTTATTGATTTCAAGTACAAAGAAAAATACTATTTTAATAAAATCGAGTCTACAAAGATAACCCCGTTTTCAATTTGTACTCAACACAAATCAAATTATCTTCCAAACCACCCAGATTTTCCAAAGTAACAATTACATTTTGAATTGTTTTACTCAAGGAGCATGCCAGATCCGGTCAGAACTTGTGAGCCGGGTTTGGGGTGTTTCAAGACATGCGCACAACGGTTGTCACACTCTTAACTCAGTGACTTACTCACAGGTTTGTTTGATTAGGCTTTAAATTTTATGTAATTCTATGTTGGAGTAAGCTAATCCTAGGGTTCAATAGCTCCTAATCTACCAATCTACGATCCCGTATCACCCTCATACAAATCACACAGTGGTTAGAGGTACTTACCTAGTGTACTTCAAGCCGGAGACTCAGGTGCCATGCCAGAAAACCTGCTCATTCTTTAGTAAAACTCAATTTCTAAATAAAAAAAAATTTTTGGGCCCAAAATCCCTCAAGGCCGAGTTTTGAACCTGGCTCTGATACCAAATTGAAACACCCCAAACCCGATCCACAAGCCCTGACTAGATCTGGCATGCTCCTCGCATAAACCGTAGTTAAATCTTATTTTGTCATCGTGAAAAATTTAGTGGATTTGAAAAAAAAATTAATTTTTGTGAATGATCAAGTTGAAAACCTTGTTGTTATCAAAGTTTCCATTTCATTAAAACGTTATTTTCATGTTTCAAAAAAAATTCAAGGGAAATGCCAAATTCTAGAGTTTATCATTAAGTTGAAAATTGTAGGTGTTTAGTTGTCAAAACATTTGTAGTTGTTTTACGAAAAACTATTTAACCCTTTGTTTAATATTGATCGATCGTATCAGAATAAAAATTTAAAATGCAAACATAAAACATTTAAATAGTAATGGCCTTATTACAACAAAAACGAAACCCGAAATAAATCCAAAAAAAAAAAGAAGAAAACTTAATAAGGAAACCCAAATGCTGAACTGAGCATGGCCACCACTAAGTCCCTGCCGACCCGGTCCATTTACTGAGTATCACCTGCAAAATGTTAGCCCATGAAGGGTGAGTCAACAGACTCAGTGTGTAACAACCAACACAGACTACCAAATGATTAAGGCATATTAAATCACATATAACAGATATAGGCAATGATGCAACCCAAACCTACCTAGATATCCAACCTCTACACATCACCCGCACCTACCAATCACACCGTGGGGATTACTAAATCGACCCTCCATCCGCTACACACCATTGAAGGCGATCCACGCAATCAATCGCACATCACCCTTATAATCGTGGCATAGCCACCAAATAATTTGAAAGAGTCACCGAATTCATAATATGTGACATAAGTCACCAGATAATGTGATAAAAACCACCGGAACACTTTCCCTTTATCATTATCACCCATATGCCCATGCAACGTACATAACATACAAATATCATGCAATATACCTGTAACATCCTAAATTTAAGGGTTATGCGCTTGGGCATAGTTCATAAGCTAGTAGGCTTTGTGTGTGTGTTTGGATGTGTTATATAGCTTTTGGGAATCTGAAAATGTAGGAGAAGGCTTCAGAAAATTATTGAATTTTAAGCTTAGTAAGGGGAAGCTAGGCTAAGGAGGCCTTAAGGGAATTTATGAGGGAATTGGGCATGAGATTGGGCTTGGTAAAGTGGCTGCAAGGTGGCACTTAGGGCCTTGATGAATGACACCTCAAGCATGGGGGAAGGGCTCAGGTTCGAATCATGTTGGCAGCAAGAAGTATGGTTTTATTTTGCTTTTAGCGTCAAGGAGTATGGTTTTATTTTGCTTTTAGCGTCAAGGGAAGGGAGAAGAGGTTGGACGGCATTTGGACTTTAAGGGATGAGGATTAGGCTTGTTTTTCTTTTTAAAATTTGGCTAGGATAGAAGATAAATGTTGTTTTATTTTATTTATCTTAAGTGGGTAGATAAGAGATAATATAGGAGAGAAATTTGGGATATGATGAAGAGATGATAGAGTGGCCTAATGTGGGTCTCTTTGGTTGGCAAAATTTGGCCATGATGAGGGGATAAGTGCCAAATTTTAGTTGTGATGGTGTCCATCCTTTTTGCCGAAATTATGAGTAAATAGAACACTCTCTTTTTCTTCTTGTTCATTTGAAACCGAATCCCTTTTGTTACCAATGCCGAAACTCTTTTCTCTTCTTATTCTTTTTCTATTCTTTCAACCTTAATTCTCCATCTTTTTATTGTATGACCGACTATGCAATCACCCATTTTTAAAGGCTTAGCCGAATCTTGTTGAGAGCCATAGCCGAAACCTTATAGCCCTCATTCTCTACTTTTGTGTATTTTTCTCTTTACCAATAAAAGTGCCGAAACACCATTGTCATGCTCAAAACTGAATCTCTAAGGAGGGGCTGTCGACTACTCTTTCCTGATCTTTTCAACGTGTGTGGTGATAAGTAATCTCCACTTTAAGTAATCAGTTTTGGGATCTCTTTTTATTGGTGTGCCGAAACCAAGTGTTTGGTCTTGGTTTTTATAGCATGGCCGAATGTAACATCCTAAAAAGGGCCTATGCATTTTGGGCTTAAATGTACGAAATGACATGTTTTATGAGTTTTGAATAAATTTTGAACATTTTTGGAAGCCTGAGAATGTATGGGAATGTTACATTAAAAATAGGAAAGTGACCATTTTGGAAACTAAGCTGAATTAGGAAAGTGAACATTTTGGAAACTAAGATAAAAGAGGAAAGTAAAGATTTTAGGAAACCTAAGAAATGTCAAGTTTATAGAGCCGAACGAAAATTTTTGGAAACTTAGAAATGACTTAGAAATGTTGAGTTTTAAAGTTTAAAAGAGGTAATTAAGGCAAGGAGGCCTTAAAAGAAAAAGTACGTGAAATTTGACACACAAACGGGCTTAGAAAAGTGGCCTGAAGATGCCACTTAGGGCTTTTGGAAATGGTGCCACATACAAGGGTGTTGGGCTTGAGTTCAAGTCACATGGGAAGCAAATAAAATAAGTTTTATTTTTGATTCTAGAAGCCCAAGAGGTGGATCAACAAGGCTTTGCAAAAGAGGAGTTTCACTCTTTTAAATTTGGCTAATTAGAAGATAATAAGGATTATACTTTATTTGTTTAAAATTAAAGAGATAAAGTTATCACATAGGAAGAGTAGTGGCCAAGCAAAAGGATTCTTGGCCTAATTTCGCTATAAAAAGAGGAGACTAGGGCTATTCATTATTCATTCTCCTCTCTTTTCTTTTGCCAAATATTCTTTCTCCTCTCCTCTCGCCAAATTCATCTTGAGCATCCATTCTTTTCCTCTTCTATTTTAGCATCCTAGCCGATTCCTTCTAAGCCTATTATTCCTCTCTTCTTTCATCTTTGAAATCGAATACATAAGAGGATCATAGCCGTTTGTTCATCAAGTCTCTAAGCTAAATCTCTGAAGTGGTGTCAGGAGGGATCAGTCGATTTCAATATAAAGGGTAAGGATCTATAGTTATAATTGTATTCCTTTCTTTTAAGCCAAAGTTAGTCTAATCCTCCTATATCTTATTGATCGAAATATGGAAGGTGAATTTTGGGATTTCGATCTAAGGTATTTCGCATCTCCATTAATCAAGAAGAGAGTTTCGGATTTAAAAGATTTAAGGTAAGATATATGTATATTTGGCCAAAGGCCATGTTTATGTTTTAATGTTAGATTAAATCTAACATATGGTTATAGGAATTTTGACATCCTTAAAGAAAGAAAGAGATCAATTTCAGGATTTGAATAATAGGAAAATTGGCAACAAGGTAAGCCTTAGTGTACTAATCCTACTAGGATTTGGATTTATGGCCGAATGGCTTTTTATTAAAGTAATAAGTGATAAAACGGATGTAGGGATTAAGGATCTAAGCATTAGATTAAGCTTTTCGGGATCTCAAGGAAACTGCTAAGCAAATCAGGTGTGTACGCCACACTATCTCATAATGTGTTTTATGGCTACGTTTAATTAACATATGTGATATTAAGACTATATAAGTGGTTAAGGTACCATGTTATGGTACTAAGTACTCGTGCACGCTTCCTACTCCTACTAGGAATATGAAAATGTTATTTGTAACATGAGAATAAGAATAAGAATGTGAACTCGATATATATTTATGTATATTACTTTTAAATGGGGCATATGGGTTTATTATGAAAGGGAAGTGAATGTGGTGACCTAAGACCATGAACACGGACCTAAGACCGTGATATCTGAATGTGGTGACCTAAGACCATAGTAATCTGAACGTGGTGACCTAAGACCACGAACGCGGTGACCTAAGACCGCGATATGGAGGTACCGAAGGAGGGTCGACTTAGTAGTCCCTACTTGGTATGTGTTGGTACGGGGGAGTGTAGCGGATGGCTTAATAGGCTTGGGTTTTGGGAATGCATCATAATTTGTATGCTATGATATGAATGTAATAATTGTTATGCTCGATTCGATTATGATTTAGTGTCAGGTACACATTGAGTCTGTTGACTCACCCCTGCTAGGGACCATGTTTCGTGATGATCGGTGATGGACCGGGATGGCGTAACTTGTGGTGGCTATGCTCTACTTGGAAGTTTTTATTTAATTTGGACATTTTTTCTTTATTTCATTTAAGTACTTTGAACTATTTGGAATGATTTGATGTAACAAGGCCTAGTAGAATTATTAGATTCGTTATTATTTATTAAGTTTATTTTATTTTTGTTTATTAATGATTAAGGAATTCATTTTAAACTAAAGCCCAAATGTTTTGATTCAACTCAAGCCCAACCCAAACCAACCTTTCTTTCAAAACACACCAGTTTTTCCTAAGTAACAAAAGAATTTGAAACGGTTTACACCGGGGAACATACCAGATCCGGTCAAGGCTCGTGGGCCGGGTTTGGGGTGTTTCAATTTGTATCGACTGTGTTTTAAACTCTCACTGTGGCTAAGGCCCAAAATATTTTCAAATCGAGCCCAAATAAGCTTTATAAATTATCTTATGAAATAAGGTGTTTTTCCGGCATGGCACCTAAGTCTCCCACCCAAATCCACCGGTAAGTACCCCTAACTATCTGTGTGATTATGTGAATTATAAAGGGTAGAAAAGGAATGGAACGTAGAATAGCATGATAGGAACTTGAACCCTAGGATTAGTCTACTCAAACACGTATACATAAGACTTAATGCACTAAACAAACCTATGGCTAAGTCAATGAGTTAGGTGTAGCAACCATGGTACGATGTTCAGGATTGGATCCGGAAGAGCTTGGTATTTAAGCCCCTAGTGACTCACCTCCTCTTCGCAGAATCCTACCGTGCGTAGCTACGGCTCACCCTAACCCTGAGGACTTAGTGGGTGTGGCAACCTCAGACGCATGTCTAGGAATGGTTTCATGGGAGCTTGGTACTTAAGCGCTCAAGGTGACTCACCTCCTTTCCACTAATCCCGCCTGGTGCGTAGCTTTGTTCCTCGACCAAGGAGGCTCTACATAGGCTAAACCCAATAACTAAAACCCAAAAGGAACTAGCCATTTTTTAGAACCCTAATATTAAAAATTCTTAAAATCATTTGTTCTCTCTTTAATTCATGAAAATTATTTCTTTTACACAAATTTTCAAAAAAATTTCGATTTACAAAATACCCCTAATGGTAAAATTTCAAAAAATACCCCTAGTGGTAAAATTACAAAATTGCCCCTAACTTACTAAAATTACCAAATGACCTAACTTCCAAAATTTTTCAACTTCATCGCTTTGGAAAATAAATTTCTCAAAAGAACCCTCAAAATTTTGAAACTTCAAATATCCCCGATTTATTAAAATTTTACAATTTACCCCTTGGTTTGTGGAAAATTATCAAAATACCCCAAGGTCCAAAATTTCGAAATACCCTGATTTTAAAAATTTTCCAAAATACCCGGAACTTAAAAATACCAAAAATACTTTGTGACAAAATCACCAAGGAACCTTATTTTGACAAATTATGAAAATACCTCAGAGGATAAATTACTAAAATACCCCTGTAGTGAAAAAACAAAGAACAAATGAAAACTACAACGCTTTCTCCGAATGAACTAAGGTTCATAATTGTTTGATAGATGTATGAATGAATGAAAAGACTGTGTGCATGTATGAATATTTAAATAACCACTCCTAAATTCCTTTTCATAAAATTTCTTCGCGGGTAATCAAGTGAAACAAAAGTACTAATTCATAAAAAACTTCTTAAATCAGATTAAAGTGCATCGTTAGATATGAGTTCTAGAGGACGCAGTCGTCAAGGACGTGGTAGAGGAAGAATAACTGTGTTAGAACCCGTTAGATCGGGTCAAGGGTTTGACAATGAGTTACCACCGCCACTACCACCTCCAACAATTAATATCGAAAGCAAAGCTCGACGGGGATGATGTCGTGTTGCGTTGCTATGTCATGCGAGTTTTGGAAATGGTGGTCAAGCGAGTGGAAATACGAGAGCTCAAAAATCTGTACCCGAGCGACTCCGAGCCAACAGGGCTGAGGTGTTCCGTGGAGTGTCCGGTGTGGCACCCAAAGATACCGAAAATCGTTGGAGGCAACAGAGCGCATTATGGATGAGCTTGACCTGACCTCGGAAGAGAAGTTGAAAGGAATGGTGGCACTGTTACGTGATGAAGCGTACCAATGGTGGTCAACTATCCGGGATGGTGCTACGGCTGAGGATCTGACCTGGGAGTATGCTAAGGGGGCATATCAGAAAAAGTATGTCGGCACACGGTATATTGATGAGCAAAGGAAAGCTTTTCTAGGACTAGTTTAAGGGAACAAGTCTGTAGCAGCATATGAGGCTGAATTTCTGAGGTTAAGCCGATATGCTTGAGGAGTAGTCGCAACTGAACATGAACGCTGTGTCCATTTTGAGGATGTACTAAGGGATAATTTGAGATTGTTGATAGCACCGCATCGAGCGGAGTTTTCCACTTTAGTAGAAAAGGCCAAGGTAGCCGAGGGAATTAAAGATTCTACCAAGCGCACCATGGATCTAATAGGCCAAAAGAGGTTTTGATCGCCTGAACATCGTAAGATGTTTAGAAAAGGCTTAGAGATGATGGCCCACGAGGTCAGCAAGCTAGTTTAGGAGGACAATATCGTCCTTGTGATGTGTGTGGAAAGAAGCACTTAGGAGAATGCTGGAAGAAAACCAGAGGATATTTTAGGTGTGGGTCCAAGGACCATGTGATCAAGGATTGTCCTAAGCAAACCGATGAAAGTCGATCAAAGAACTCAATGTTAATCAGCCGGTAGAGGAGGACAAAGAATTTCAACGAGGTCGTGATTCAATAATGAGGTAATGGTTTCTACGAGGATATGGAGCACCAAGCGAGGTAATCAAGGTTCGGATGCAAGGCAGCCAAGATTGGTTTATGCGTGCCTGGCATGCGAGGATAGTGATGCCCAGATGAGACAACAGTAAGTTTCTTATTTCGGATTATCCTCCATTACTTTGCTCGCTATAGGATCGCCGTTTTATGAAGTGTACTGGAACCTTGATTGTGAACTTAGAGAATGTGCCTAGAAAGTATGATAGTTCTTTGAGATCGAGTGCACATCAATAGCGAGTGTAGTGAGTTAGACTGCACGGATGAACGATAGTAAGTAATTTCGAGGATGAAATTATTTTAAGGGGTAGAATCAGAATATCCTAAAAGTGGCCTATGCATTTTGGGCTTAAATGTACGAAATGACATGTTTTATGAGTTTTGAATAAATTTTGAACATTTTTGAAGCCCGAGAATGTATGGAAATGTTACATTAAAAATAGGAAAGTGACCATTTTTGAAACTAAGCTGAATTAGGAAAGTGAACATTTTGGAAACTAAGCTAAAAGAGGAAAGTAAACATTTTAGGAAACCTAAGAAATGTCAAGTTTACAGAAATGAACGAAAATTTTGGAAACCTAGAAATGACTTAGAAATGTCGAGTTTTAAAGTTTAAAAGAGGTAATTAAGGCAAGGAGGCCTTAAAAGAAAAAGCACGTGAAATTTGACACACAAACGGGCTTGGAAAAGTGGCCTGAAGATGCCACTTAGGGCCTTTGGAAATGGCACCACATACAAGGGTGTTGGGCCCGAGTTCAGTCACATGGGAAGCAAATAAAATAAGTTTTATTTTTGCTTCTAGAAGCCCAAGAGGTGGACGCACAAGGCTTGCAAAAGAGGAGTTTCACTTGCTTTTAAATTCGCTAATTAGAAGATAATAAGGATTATACTTTATTTGTTTAAAAATTAAAGAGATAGAGTTATCACATAAGGAAGAGTAGTGGCCAAGCAAAGGATTCTTGGCCTAATTTAGGCTATAAAAGGAGGAGACTAGGGCTATTCATTATTCATTCTCCTCTCTTTCTTTTGCCAAATATTCTTTCTCCTCTCCTCTCGCCAAATTCTTCTTGAGCATCCATTCTTTTCCTCTTCTATTTTAGCATCCTAGTCGATTCCTTCTAAGCCTATTATTCCTCTCTTCTTTCATCTTTGAAACCGAATACATAAGGGATCATAGCCGCTTGTTCATCAAGTCTCTAAGCCAATCTCCGATGTGGTGTCGGAGGATCTGTCGATTTCAATATAAAGGGTAAGGATCTATAGTTATAATTGTATTCCTTTCTTTTAAGCCGAAAGTTAGTCTAATCCTCCTATATCTTATTGATCGAAATATGGAAGGTGAATTTGGATTTCGGATCTAAGGTATTTCGCATCTCCATTAATCAAGAAGAGAGTTTTGGGATTTAAAAGATTTAAGGTAAGATATATGTATATTTGGCCAAAGGCCATGTTTATGTTTTAATGTTAGATTAAATCTAACATATGGTTATAGGAATTTTGACATCCTTAAAGAAAGCAAGAGATCAATTTCGGGATTTGAATAATTGGGAAATCGGCAACAAGGTAAGCCTTAGTGTACTAATCCTACTAGGATTTGGATTTATGGTAGAATGGCTTTTTATTAAAGTAATAAGTGATAAAACAAATGTATGGATTAAGGATCTAAGCATTAGATCAAGCTTTTCGATCTCAAGGAAACTGCTAAGCAAATCGTGTGTTCCCACACTATCTCATAATGTGTTTTATGGCTACGCTTAATTAACATATGTGATATTAAGAATATATAAGTGGTTAAGGTACCATGTTATGGTACTAAGTACTCAGCATGCTTCCTACTCCTACTAGGAATATGAAAATGTTATTTGTAACATAAGAATAAGAATAAGAATGTGTACTGATATATATTTATGTATATTACTTTTAAATGGGGCATATGGGTTTATTATGAAAGGGAAGTGAATGTGGTGACCTAAGACCACGAACACGGTGACCTAAGACCGTGATATCCGAATGTGGTGACCTAAGACCACAAGAATCAACGTGGTGACCTAAGACCACTAATGCGGTGACCTAAGACCGCGATATGGAGTGTAGCGGAAGGAGGGTCGACTTAGTAGTCCCACTGTACAAAGTTGGTATGGGGAGTGTAGCGGATGGCTTAATAGGCTTGGGTTTTGGGAATGCATCATAATTTGTATGCTATGATATGAATGTGTAATAATTGTTATGCCTGATTCGATTATGATTTAGTGTTGTGTACACATTGAGTCTGTTAACTCACCCCATTGTGGGACCATGTTTCAGGTGATGATCAGTGATGGACCGGGATGGCAGAACTTGTGGTGGCCATGCTCAACTTGGAAGTTTTTATTTAATTTGGACATTTTTTTTCTTTATTTCATTTAAGTACTTTGAACTATTTGGAATGATTTGATGTAACAAGGCCTAGTAGAATTATTAGATTCTGTTATTATTTATTAAGTTTATTTTATTTTTGTTTATTAAATGATTAAGAGAATTCATTTTAAACTAAAGCCCAAACGTTTTGATTCAACTCAAGCCCAACCCAAACCAACCTTTCTTTCAAAACACACCAGTTTTTCCTAAGTAACAAAAGAATTTGAAATGGTTTACACCGGGGAACATACCAGATCCGGTCAAGGCTCGTGGGCCGGGTTTTGGGGTGTTTCACTGAATGTTCATAAGTTCTATTAAGTGTGTTCTTTGTATGTAGCCAGCATAAGGGAGCACTAAAAGAGTCTTGCAGGATTCGATTACCCAAGGTAGGTGATAGGTACTATTTAGCCAAGGGCTATTTTTCCTAGATTTATGTATTAAGCCGAATCTAACAGTGGTTTATAGGGATTTCGACATCACCTGGAGCAAGGACTAATTTTGGGATTTAGTTAGTAAGGTAAGGAAGTGTGACTTTCGACCTAAGGCCATATATGTTGGGTATTTAAGTGTTGACCGATTTTGACTGTGGTCATTTAGGGACAAATCGACAGTGGTTAAAAGGAGCTTCCAGGATTTTGATTTGTTTTGGTAAGATCATTCGATAAGTTCTAAGATTCATTATGTTAGACTATACCGCTATCGATTAACCAGTTGTTCTGATTAAGTGTTGTGGATGGAGGCGAATACTAGTCAAGAAGGGCAAGGGGTAGTCCTTATCCCTAATTTTAAGAGGAGAGCAGTCTCTGCTATAAGGGATTGGCCACCAGGGGTGTGGGCCAGTGTCAGAGCAGAAAAGTAGGCAGATAGCCGTAGTGTCGCTTAGTGATAGCATCAGGATCGAGAGCATAGTACTTCAAGTTATCAGGTGTGTAATCAACCCACCATTTTCCGGGTATATGATTGTATTTGCAAGTGTTATGAATATGTGCTAATAAGTGCAGTGGCAATATTACGATGGATACCTTAAAGGGGTATAATGATAACCAGGTCAACATTAAGTGTTGATAAGAATGTGAATATGCCTATGGAAATGTGATTGAATGTGGTTATTAATGTGCTTATGTGATTAAATACCTGAATAAAATGTACATGCATTATTCATCATGACATTATGGTATGTCGATGTGCATGGATGGGA